>CAUYSK010022319.1:0-24128 GCA_963575035.1 Avahi laniger | reverse complement strand
ATATTTAATAAAGTTAATTTAAAATATTGTGCCTTCAAATTGAGAATGCACATTCCTTTTAGCATGTACAGAAATGTACACCATTCTCAGCCACAAAGAAAACCTTATATTCCAAAAAGTACAAACTGTGCAGGTCACACTTCCTAATCATACTGCGATGAAATTAGAAATATATTTAAACAAAAAATTTACACACACACACACAACTGTAAACCTAAAGCCAAAAATCTGCCCTCTTAACTAACTCCTGGGTCTAAACAATCAAAGCAATTGTGCTCTTTATTAATATATTCTTGAGGATTCAGAGGACAGAGACTCAGTCAAACTATCAAACCATGCATGGATAAATTGGTGGATACAATTGTAAGGGTAGATGGAGTGTTAGGAAGTTGGAATCTAGCAGAAATCTAACAATAGGGGCCATGGTAGAAGTGGGCCACGGGCCACCCTCAATGTAAGCGGCAGGTGACCCAAGAGAGACATCCGCAGCCCGAGAGTGAGAGTGTGGATTTGCTCTAGTGCTCACCCTGAACTGGCTCAGCTCCCTTCCACTGACTGCTTCTTCCCACACCCCTCCAACTGTCTCCCTCCCTCTCCATATCTTGTCCTTGCTTCCCTGTTTCTGCTTTTTCGTGAATGCACCCTAAATCTGGTCCTTTATGTCCTCTCCAGGCTTGCACTGGGAGATGACTTTTCAGTTCTGTCCCTGCTGCTAACTGCCTCTTCCTCTGAGTATTTCTGAATTCAAATTCTTTGGAAATGGAATCTGCTTAGCTAGCTCAGCCTTTGCTTATGAGACCACATGTTAAGTCACTGGCAGCCTTTAGGTTGGCTGCTTGGGGCCTCTGTTTGCCCCTCCTCCACTAGGCAATGACCGAGGACAGGAGGGAATACGTGATATAAAACATGAATGTCGAGTGCCTCCCATTTCTGCAAAGAGAGGGGATGACTACCTGGAGGAAGTTACAAGCATGGCAAGATGGGTGAGAAACATTTGTTGAATAAACAAATGAAGAACCTGCTAGTATCAATCAGGTGTTCTGCTAGATGCCAAGCACACTGTGTACTATACCAAAAAAATACTATTCCGTTTTCTAAAATTCACATTAACAGACATAGAAAGATCCACAATATAATGTTAATAAAAATTATATTACAAAAGAACATGTACAAAATAATCTTGGTTTTGAAAAATAAAAAAACTACCTATGCATAAGAAGAAAGCCTAACAAGATATATGATATATGAACATGTTTGACCATGGTTTTCTCTGGGTGGTAGGTTTGGGTAATTTTAATTTCTTCTAAAATCTTTCTCAAGTATCTTCACAGATCTAACTTTGAACATATATTTTTTTTTTAATAATCAGAAAAATAAAACTATTTTTATTAAGGGACAGGGAATCTTATAATATGCATACCTTTCAACCTAATAAATCCATTTCAAAGAACTTCTCCTAAGAGAATAATTAAAGTTTTGCTCAAACATACTTTTACAAGAAAGTTTAAAGGTTTTTTTTCCTTTCTAGAAGAAGCAGCTATTTAACCTTTTTGAGATCCATGGTTTCTCTATAAATGTGACTGAAAAATAAGCCTCTTTTACAATGTTTTGGACAATTTCAAGAAAATTCAGTAAAACAAGTTAACCCCTGGCTTTAAGATTATGTCATCTGTAGAGAAAGGTGAGAATGGCAGGTCATACCCCCTCTGCAATGGCCAGGGACACGGAATCAGTGGAACGTTGGATTCTTTATAGAAAAAAAGACCTTTTGTTAAATGCCAATATTGAGAAGACTTTTTCTTCCATATCCAAGTATTCTTAAGCTTTTTTGTTATGAAGACTTGTGTCAGAAAAGGATCTGAAACTAATTTGTGCAAAAGCATAAAAGACAGATAGCAACTTAACAAAGTAGTTCTTCATCAGAACTCTTACTAAACATTCTTCCTCCCTCCATCCCGAGATCTGTATTCAGGAAGTTTGAGATATGACCCATGATCAGCATTTTAACAAGCATGCTAGATGATTTTCATGGAGGTGGTCTAAAGATGGCACTGTGAGAAATAAAAGTGCCCTAACCATTCTCTCTCAAGCACGGATATTTGCATTTTAACAAGGACTAAAATCTCAAAATAAAGGAGTGAAGATTTATCCATTTCTTATAACATGGTGGTCTAGAGACCCCAATCAATTCTACTGCTGGAAACAACTAAAAATCCTGAATAAAATGTCTTTTAGCATCTTTTTAGACTTGTTGATGAGCTGCCCAGAAAGCATGACATTCTCTGAGGCCAAAAAATCTAATTTAAAGCAAGAAGACCGAAGGGTACAAAGAATATTTAGGTTGGCTTTTGCTCTGAAAGCTTTGCCAAACCGAGGTATTATAAAGCTGAAACTGAATATTAGCTTTCATACTGCTAAGGGTTCCGGGAGGAAGAAGCAGTGACCTGAACACAGAGAGTAGAAAGGCTAATAACAGTCCTCCATAAAAGCTTACAAGGGCAACATGCTCAGTGAAGGGTTGAGTTAGAAATACATCTGCCCCCATCTCTGTGGAATATGAGGAAAATTGCCTCTCTCAAACTGTGGGGAAGGTGGGAGGGAGAAAAATTCTCCCTTGAGTATTCTTAACCACAAGCCTGATTTTATGTGGTTCCCTCCTACCTAGATTATACAAAAGTCTTCAAGGTGAGTATTTAGTTTAAAGAGTTTATGGTTTGGTAGTAGACCAGGAACTTGGCAGAAGCAAGCAAAATCCTCTCTGATAGAAACTATTTCTGATGAAGTTTTCAAAATATGTGAGCTCGTATTAAGAACCCCCAGAATGCCAGAAAACAAGCGTCCATTAAAGAAAGCCAGGAAATAAATGACTGAAAAATAAGACATGTAATATTTAGATATTGAAATTATTGGACACAATAGAAAATATTTTGCATGTTTAAAAAATAAAAGATAACTTCGAAGATACGAACAGGAAACTCTAAAATGATTACAGGGAAGAGGCTAGAAAGGTATTGCAATATGAGTAAAGGACTAGAGACTACGAAAATGACCAAGCCTATCTGAAAACAGTTGATTTGACAGAGATGAAAAGAAAATTAGTAAACTGGAAGAGAGATCCGGAAGAAATTATCCAGAATACAACAAAGAGAAATGAATACACAGAAACTTCGAAAGAGAAGTTAAGAATTGCATAAAATAGACAGAGGCACTGCTGACATAAATCCAAGCAATGTTCCTTAAGGTCAGGAATGAGTTGAGAGAAAATGTGGAGAAAATAATATTAAAGAAATAATAGTTGAGAATTTTCCAGTACTAATAAAAGGCAGCAATGTGAAGACTTCATATGCCAAAATAAATCCCAGTTAAAATAAGTTTTTAAAAGATCCACAAGTGGAGACATCTTAGTCAAACTCCAAAACACCAAAGATAAAAAGAAGATATTAAAAGCAGCCAGTCTTCTGCTTAAAAGGACAATAAAGGAATACTACAAATTTTATGCCCATAAATTTGATAACTTAGATAAAATAGAAAAATTCATTGGAATACACAAACTGCCAAAGCACACACAAAGCATTTATGATAATTGGCCCAAATTAAATGGATCATAAAGCATATCTCATGTTCTCTGATAACAAGGCAATCAAGTTAGAAATCAACAATAAAATTGTAAGCAGAAGACATCCACATGTTTGGAAATTAAGAAACATACTTCTAAATTATTCATGGGTCAAAGAAGAAATCAAAATGGGAATAAGAAATATATTTTAAACTGAATTTTTAAAAAGTCTATTTACCAAATAGGGAAAGCAGCTGTAAATGTTCATATTAGAAAATAAAAAATGAGCAAGTTCCTTTAAAAATGTACATTACTAAAATGGACCCAAGAAGGAATAGAAAACTTGAATAATTCTATAACCATTAAAAAAATTAAATCCTACAAATAAAATTCTAGGCCTGGATGGCTTCACCAGCAAATTCTACCAAACATTTAGGAAAAAAAAAATTCCAATTATGTAAACTATTCCAGAATGTTGAAAAGGGTAATACTTTCCAATGCATTTTATGAGACTGACATTACTTTGATACCCAAACCTGACAAGGACAACATGAGGAAAGGAAATGATGCATTAATATCACTTATGAACATAGATGCCAAGTTCAAACAAAATATGATTAAATCAAATATAGTAATGTACAAAATGGATATTATAATCATAATTCAGTTTATTTTAGGAATATTAAGTGGGTTTAACATTAAAAATTCAATTAATACACCGTAGTAAATTACATTATATATTTTTCTTATTATTAGAGGGTCTAGTCAGTGCTAGGAAATGTAGAAACTTAGAAAAAAAAATCACATTAATTGCAGTTAATGTAATTAGCCATGTGGAAAGTTTCAAAGAACTTTCAAATAAATAATTACAATTAGTAAGAAAGTTTATCCAGTTTGTTAGATACAAAAATCTATATGTAAATATCACTTGCATTTCTTAATATAAACAACAGTGTTCCAAAATGAGATTTTAAAAACTCTATTTACAATAGCTCCAAAAACATGAATAGACATTTTTCAAAAGAAGACATACAAATAGCCAACAGGTATGTGAAAAAATGCTCAACATCACTAATCATCAGAGAAATGCAAATCAAAACCATTATGAGATACCATCTTACCCCAGTCAGAATGGTTATTATTAAAAAGTCAAAATAACAGATGGTGAAGATATGAAGTAAAGGGAACTCTTACACACTGTTGCTGGGAATGTAAATTAGTGCAGCCACTATGGAAAACAGTATGGATATTTCTCAAAGAACTACAAATAGAACTACCATATGATCCAGCAATCCCACTACCAGGTATCTACCCAAAGGAAAAGAAGTCAATATATCAAAAAGATACCTGCACTCCTATGTTTATCACAACAGCACTATTCACAATAGCAAAGAAATCCAATCAACCTAAGCGTCCACGATTGAATAAGAAAAATGATGACTGGATAAAGAAAATGTAGTATATACACACAATGGACTACTATTCAGCTATATATAAAAAGACTGAAATCATATCTTTTGCAGCAACATGGATGGAACCGGAGGCCATTATCTTAAGTGAAACAAGTCAGACACAGAAAGACAAATATCACATATTCTCCTCACAAGCGTACACATAGATGTAGAGAGTGGAATGATAGACAATGGCGACTCAGAAGGGAAGGGAGCGAAGGAAGGGGGTGGATGATGAGAAATTGCTTAGTGAGTACAATGCATGTTATTTGGTTGATAGATACCCTAAAAGCCCTGATTTCACCACTATGCAATCGGTGCATGTAACAAAATTACACTTACACACTATAAATTTATTATACAAATAAAAAAATTTAAAAATAAAAATAGGAAAAGACTGATTTCCCAGGAATAGTTGATTATCATTGACTCAAACCATGAAAACAAAATTTTTTTGATCCACTTAAGATTTGCAAAGAAAATATTAATATTCTATAAGCTTACTTTATTCACAATTTTTACTTAGTACACGGGCAGAGGTTACCATAAATTGTAATTGCCATGCTTTATTCGCAATGTTTTCACAAATCTATAAAAAGAAGATAAAATATAAATATAAAGCAATGTATCTAATGAAAAATGTGCAAGGCCTTCATAGAGAAAACAACAAAACATTATTTAAAAGATAAATAAATAAATGTAAAGCTTGGTTGTGGTATGAATTGGTTAACTCAATATTGTAAAGATGCCAATTCATGTAAGATCTGTAAATTCAATGCAAAGCAAATCAAAATCCCAAAATTTTTAAAAAAATTTTCCCTTTTGTATGTATATGGGTATATATGTAATCAGACAAACTGGGTTTACAAAGCATGTGGAAATAGTGAGGATAATCTTGAAGAAGATTTGGGCTGGACATAGAGGAATTCACCTAATCAGATTTCAAGAATTATTATATAGTACTTCAATTAAAACAATGGATGTGAGTCAGGGACGGAAGAGAATAGAGAGCACACATGTGGGTTATGGCAGAGAAAGCACCGCAGAACAGTAAAGAAAGAATGGACTTTTAAAAAGTTGTACTGGGACAATTAGTTATTTATAAAGAAAACAAATCAAATTGGGTTTCCATATCATAGCTTACATAAAAATCAATTCTTAGGTGAATGGGATACTTGAAGGAGAAAGCCAACATTAACATTTTTAGAAAAAAAAATAGGAGTTAGATAGGAAACCATTTTTAAAATAAGACTTAAAAGCCCGAACCATAAAGTAAAAGATTGGTAAATGTCAACTGTATTAAATTAAGTACTTCTGTGTATTGAAGGACCTCATAAGGATAGTGAAAGGGCAAGCCACCAACTGGGAGAAGATATTTACAGTAAATGCAACTGATAAAAGTTTAATATTCAGAATATATAAATTCCACAAATACAAAAAAGAAAAGTGGTCAAAGCTTGAACAGACATATTACAAAAGAGAAAATATATCAATAAATGGGAAAATATCGACTTTATTAGTATTAAGAAAAATGCAGATTAAAACTACAATGCAGTAGTATTTCACGCCTACCAGAAAAGCAAAAATTAAACATTCAGGAAATAACAAGAACCAGTGATGACATATATAATATTATAAGTGATATAAAACACTTATACACCACTAGTGGAAGTTTAAATCCCCGCAGCCACTTTGGAAAATAATTTGACATTTTCTAATGAATGTGAAGATTTACAAGCCTCATAATTCTGCATCTTCTCTCCAAGACAAAAGCTTACGCACATGTACAAGAAAACCCATGCAAGGATATTCATAGCAGCACTGCTCAGTGACAGCAAAAATCTAGAAACAATCCAAATGTCCACCAATTGTAGAATAAAATTTAAATGCGTGGCATATTTATTCAATACAGTTTTGCGCACAATGAAACAAGAACTACAGATACATGCAAACACGAGTGAATCTTGACATAATATTGATTTTTAAAAATTGCAGAAGATCATTTGATTTCATTCATATAAAGTTAAAATATAGGTAAAACTGAACAACATGCTTTATAGAGAAATAAATATAAAGGGTGAAATCTTAAAGAAATGTGTTGATTGACACAAAAATCAGGATAACCATTTTCTCTGAAGGAGGAAGAGCCTACAGAGTACTTTAAAGGTAATGATAAACTATCTTTCTTAAACCAGGTAGATGGTATCATTATTCATTTTATCTTACACATGTTTTAGGTATCCATTTTGTATCTTTCATTTTGAAAATACTTTCAAATATTACATACTCTCCAAAACAGTGAATTTCTAGTGGGGAATTTCAAGCCTTTGTAAGCATTTGGGAGAGATCGAAGAGGGATTCGGGGAGCCCTCTGCCCCCCTGCCTCTGGGTATGAGGAATCACTGCCTGGCCAGAGACAGGCTCTCTGACTCCCCTGTTCTCTCACCTCTCTTTAAGGACCCGGAGTTCAAGCAAACTCCCCAACTTCCCTACTGCCATTTGCAGGATTCCCTTCAAGGCCACAATAGCCCTTTACATCCAAGCCTTTCTATATGAACAGAATTGACGCACACAAATGTCTGCCAAGAGTTTATAAAAAGCCCTCAGGGGCAGCGCCACCTAGTCGTGGTTGAATTTGCCCAGATCTCATCCCACTGGCCCACGGCTCCCCTGGTTACGCCAACTCCCTCATTTTGGCCCAGCTCCTTGACGCTTGCTGTATGCCCAACTGTTGTGACGGGAGGCCTGGCCGGGCCAGGTGTTTCAAGTTCATCTTCAGCCTCTCTGCAAAGCCTGTTTTCCAATATCCATTCTCAAGCCTCACGTTCCACGATCTTCACTGACGAACACTCTTGGGATGAACAAGTCTGGCTCTCCTGGGCACCCTCCTCCCCTTCCCAAACATTTGAAGAGAAGAACGGTTGTGTTGAATTCATCATAATACAGTGATTTCATATTAGTCTGAGTCATGTACCTATGTCAGTGTCCCCCATTCAAGCCCTGTTGACATTAGCAAGCTGAATACTGTCACTGGGAAGTTCCAAACAATGGAAAAACTCTTCAGAGAAATTGATGACTGTTTTACTTTCGGCCTGGGCTGGGGGTAGCAAGGGCATTCCAGAGAACCCATCCAAGACACCACCTGATCTGATCCTTTTACTCTCAGAGTTCGAAATGTTCCTCGCAGAGGGACCTTGCATTTTATAGGCTGCTGCCCAAGGAACTTGTTGCTACAACAAGAACTCCCAAACCATGGAAACCGTTTGTGTCCGCCAAACCCAAAGCTGAACTATATACACAGCTAAAAATCAAGTTGCCTTAATCTTGCATTTTTGGCTCATTTTTCCTAGCCACATCCTAAAACAAAATGGGTTGAATTACTAGATGAAAATAAATTCCATCCATGGGAACTGTTGCTATTGTCACACAAAACAAAGGGAAGGTGTTTTTCTGCCATGTTGTGGAAGAGGTGAAGTCATTGTTTTAGAATAAAAGGATCAGACTTAAATTTCTACCACATGCAGAAAAACAGAGTTGGTTACTTAATTAGATCGCCTATTAAAAGGTCTCTTATTATTTTAAATTGTGTTTTAACGTAACAACTCCAGGAAAATCTTTCTGGAAAAAAAATTGAAAATGTGTATTTGGTCTTTAAAATATGTATAATTTTACCCAGTAGTTCCAATTCTGGGAATAATTACGAAAATGCCCAAAGAATTATCTGCACAGATATTTAATGCTGCATTACTTTTAACAATGTGGGGGAACTGTTTAGATGTCCAACATAGGTAATTGGTTAAATAAATTACTGTGTAGTAGAAGTGCTCTTTAAAACCTAAATAGCCCTCTGGATTTACCATAACTCTCCGTTCTTTACATAAACTGCTGTCTAATACCCCAGCATCTGAGTGATCCCGGCCTGGGGGCTCTCTTTAGTTAACCCACATGCTTATATTCCCACTATTGAGTTGTATGCTCGCCAAGACTCAGTTGTGTTTGTTCCCAAACCTGTTTATGCTGCTATAGTTTTTTTATTGTAATTATGTAATTTAATTAAATGGTAAGTACACAATGAAATTATAAAAAAGAGATTTTTATTTCTCCAAAAACTGGATTGAGGCCAGGCGCAGCAGCTCACACCTGTAATCCTAGCACTCTGGGAGGCCGAGGCAGGAGGATCATTTGAGCTCACGAGTTTGAGACCAGCCTGAGCAAGAGCGAGATACCGTCTCTACTAAAAATAGAAAAAATTAGCCAGGCATGGTGGCATGCACCTGTCCTGTAGTCCCAGCTTCTCCGGAGGCTGAGGCAAGAGCATCATTTGAGCCCAGGAGTTTGAGGTTGCTGTGAGCTAGGCTGATGCCATGGCACTCTAGCCCGGGCAACAGAGTGAGACTCTGTCTCAAAAAAAAAAAAAAAAAAAAATTAGACTGACAATTTTAAAAAGACTGGATAAAGTTGAGTTTCCAAAAAAAAAAAAAATTGTGTTGAAAATTAGGTTATAGTGGACAACAGTAAAATGTGAGGGGAAAAAATCATAATGATGCTAAAGCCTTTTCTCTAGATTGGTGAATAAATGTAGATTTGTATGTTGTAATCTAACATAAATGGTTTGTGGTATATGTTAAGCTTAAAACGAAGGTTCAAGTTCCTCTAATGAAGTTGGATGATTCTACCAGACATTCATATGCTAGAATACGAGGCAGCTATAAAAAATGATTATGCATAAAAATAGGTGATAAAATACAAATAACGTTTGTGGTACATTTACAGTATAAACATTTATTTGTACATATGGTACATTTATTGCAAGAAATCAGTTATAGAAGAATTCATAACAGATGATCTTGACTTTGTTTAAAAGTATACGATTATGCATGAGAAAAACACTAGAAGAACATACTCTAAAATGTCATCAGTGGTTATCTCTGGGTGAGATTTACAGGAATCTGTGGGTTGGCTATGGGATATCATGTGGACCATACATCACAGTTTACAGAGAGACAGAGGGAGGTAAATAAAACAGAGAAGCAAGAAATGCAAAGAAACTACAATCAGCTTTCTGCATCCATTTTCATTTCCTAGTAACTAGTTCCAGTATTTCTCTGAGGCCTGGTAGAATTCCTGGCTGTGGCTCTCCAAGATACCCATATTATTAATGCCTCATTTTTGTTTAAGCTAGGTTTCTTAAGCTAAGTTTATGTTACAGCAACAAAGAATTGAACTAATACAAGCAATTAATAAATAGAATCACTTTTAAAGCACTCACCTAAAATTGGAGTTATCTTGATGCACATATGCAAACAAATGTCTTTGAGGTTTTGTTAAGTGCATTGGAAGACAAGTGCCACCAAAGCTGTGTTATGAATAACTGGAGAGTTCCATTCCCACTTGGTTGTTCATGTGGAATCTGACAAGGAATAAACCTAAGAAGGTATGAGAGCCTATATCAATCAGGGTCTGGAAGAGCTAGCAAGGTGTCCCCAGCAACACGAGGCCTGGACCTGGGCCTTGTCAGGCTGGATGAGGGCACTGACTGAGGCTCTGGGTCCTTGCTTGGGACCAACATTTCATTCTCATTACAGGGGATAGGCATGCTGCCCTGTGCCTATGGTTGGGGACCACTGTGATCAGCATCAGTTGGACTTAACTAATCCAACATTTAAACTTCACTAAGGACATCATATGCCAATTGAACTCGGTATTTTTCTTGAAAGTTGTCCTTGGGTCTCCTCTACCAGAATAACCTGGTGATCTTCTTAAAATGCTGATTCTTGGACCCCATTCCAGGTCTACTGAATCACCTCTCCAAGTAGACGCTCAACAACCTTGATTTTTCCAAGCACCTCAGGGGACTCTGGCGTACGCTAGCGTCTGAGATCCACTGTCGAATCACCGTGCAAGCATGAGGAAAATGCTGCTTCAGCTCCTCTGAGTTACCATGTCGTACATCATTGAGCCGAGTTCTCTCCTAGTTCTGGCTTCAATTTGCTCTGTGGCCTTAGGCAGATGGCTTAACCTCTCTGGACTTCCGTCTCCTCATCTGTAACTCGGAGGGAAATGGAGAATAGATAATCCCTAAAATCCCCTCCAGCATTGAAAATTTCAATTTCTATGTTGTGGGTGATCCCTTTTTGTAAATCTGAAATTGCCTAAAGTCATATCAGACCTATAGTAGATACTAAATAATTGTGGGTTGGTTGCAAACAGGCATGTATAAATGTATTTAGTACATAGAAGACTTTGAAAACAATAATCAGTTCACAATATATGTGCAGAATCAGAGTTTCTGTTCTCTGTTTTAAAATGGCAGCTTCCTTCTAATTCATCATAAATCCATAGATGGTTAGGACAAGAAGAGATCTGTCAATTTTCTACCAGAGGATGTAAGGAGAGACACAGCAATGACATTAGGGCTTTTTAGGTCACCCTGTACAAGAGGTTCAAGCCCCTTCCCACCCTTTATGTCCTACTTTGGAAACCACTTCCTTGCTGAGCCATTATGATGGGGGTGAGGAGCTGCTATGACTTATTCTCCAGGTATGATTCTAGTTCAACTTTGATAGTTTACGGGGAAAAAATTGATACCCAGAGAAACAAATGACCAGTCCAAGGTCACCCCTCCTGCCAGGGGCAGAGCAGGAATCCCTGTTCTTACTCCCTGCTGAGGGCCCTTCCTACTGCACCATCAAAAGTCTATTTCTGGGGCCACCATATTTTTCCTAGGGGTTCAGGGCTTTCCAGTATTGGAGGTTCTTTTTAAAACTTCTTTTGTTCTCTGGGGTGAAAAATGTCCAAGGAGGGGTCTTGTCGATGTGTTCCTTCCTGGGGGTGTAGACAGGAATTTATGACATTCACCAGCCTGGGTTATCGTCTAAGCCTCCTGAGGCAACTATGCGGGGAGAAGGCTGCTTATGTTACTTCATCCGGTCAGCTCTCTCCACACATGCTGTTTTATGCAGAGAGAGGTGGGATTCCGATTCTGTCCACAAAATACCAAGTAGGGCTAATAAAAGTTGTGGCACACCTCGGTATACAGACCTTGCACACGGGCCTGCAGAACTGTGTTCTTGGCAGAAGAATGCCTCTCGACTTGCTCTCTTAATGGGGGTTAAACATTATCCCTTCATAGCCTAATCCCAGACTATAGCCTAATCTTTCTCCAGAGCTCCATGTCTACCTAAAAGAACAACCTGTTTATGCAAACTGAACTCATCCTTGCTTCCTCGAGCTTGTGCTGACTCCTGTGTTTCTTATTTATTTTCTTTCTTCTTTTTTTTTTTTTGAGACAGAGTCTCGCTTCATCACCCAGATAGAGTGCAGTGGCGTGATCATAGCTCATTGCAACCTCAAACTCCTGGGCTCAAGTGATCCTCCTGCCTCAGTCTCCCAAGTAGCTGGGACTACAGGTGTGCACCACCACGCCTGGCTAATTTTTCTATTTTTTGTATAGATGGAGTCTCACTCTTGCTCAGGCTCATCTGGAACTGCTGAGCTCAAGTGATCCCCCCACCTCAGCCTCCTGGAGTGCTAGGATTACAGGCGTGAGCCACAGCGTCCGGCCTGTTTCTTATTTCTGTTAAAGGCACTCCCATTTTATTCATCAGAGAGATTCGAGACCTTACGGCCAGCTTCAAGGGCTTCCTCTCCCTTCAATCAAGTATGGAAAACAACAATAATAATGACAGGAATAGCAATAGTCCTCCTCCGCGGCTATGATTGAGCACCTGTTCTGTGCACACGCAGGGCTCAGGGCTTTCTGTACCTTCCCTCACAACAGTGCCGTGAGGTAAGAGCCATTATCCCCATTTTTACCTCAGAGAAGTGAAGAAGCTGCCCAGGGGCATACAGCTGGTGAGTGAGGATGCCCGTACTGAGCCACAATCCAAGGGTGGACTCAAAAACCCATGGTTTTCCTACTCTGCCGCCACCCTCCCATCTCCAAATTCTCTCAGGCCCCTGTGACACTGTCCATGTGCCATCACCTATACCAGCTCTTGGCCTTTCTGTGTTTTCATCCACCCTGGTCGTAGCAGGCAGAGTTATCTTTCTAAGGAACTGCTTTATCGTGTGTCTTCCCTCCTCCAATACTCTCAATAGCTCTGTGTTTCCTCTCCAGAAAGGTGGACATTTCTCATGTGGGCATTAAAGCGTTTCCTCAGTGTAGACCCAAAGGCCTTTCTGATCTTCATCTCAACGTTACTCCTGCCCATGCACCCAGAATTTCAGCCACGCCACTCGGGGCTCGCAACAGACCCCCTTGACTTGGGGCCATGGCTCTCTTTGTTCCCTTCCTCACATTCACCATCTCTACATAACAAAGTCTTTTCTTTTTGGACAACCCAGCTAAAGTGCCACCTCCTCCAGGCAGTCTTCCTCAGCTCCTTGGCAGGCAGTGATGGCTCCCTCTGCTGACCTCCATCAGCCTTTTATTTAAAGTCCTTTATTGTCATCTGTCTCTTTTACCCCTTGGAATTTTGTGTGTATGTCTCGTTTCTCTATTTAGACCATGGTAACACTGAAGCATGGACTGAGTTTTCTGTTTTATCTCTCATGGTGCTTCACTCAGTCCCTTCCTGTGGGGCAGCACTGCCTTAGTATCTTGGCTCTATCACCTACCTGCTCTGTGACCTCAGGCAGGTTGCTCAACCTTTCTGTGCCTGTTACTTTATCTACAAATTAAATGATAATTCTATGTCTCTTAATCTATAGGAATTAAACTATGTCACAAAATTAAATGAGTTAAGAATATAAAATACTTAAAATAGTGCCTGGCACATGATAAGCATTCATTAAATGTTAGTTACCATTAGTCATATCTGTACTAGCACATAAAATACAGAGACATCTGTTTTGTGTATTTCATATAAGCTGGCTTCTGCAGATGACTAAACTCTGGTTACTAATTACAGTGGGAAAAAAAGATAAATAATAAAATAGCTGTTCATTTATACTTTATTCTAAAATGTCACTTATTTATTTTATCAAAATAAAGCATTTATTAGATATATCACTATTATCTGAAACTAGTATAAAATGTTTCCATGTTGCAAATCTTTGTGAAATCTGTTCAAATTACTAATGATCTATAATCAAGGAATAATTGTTTCCTGAATAACTTTTGGGTCAAGAATAAATTTAAAAATATCTTGAGGAAAACAAAAATGGAAAAACACACAAAAATTTATGGGATGCAGCAAAAGTAGTTCTAGGAGGGATGTTTACAGCCATAAACGCCTACATAAAAAAAGAGAAAGATCTCAAATAAACAACCTAACATTCATTATACATCAAGGAACCAGAAAAAGAAGAATAAACTAAGCCCAAAGTTAGCAGAAGGAAGGAAATGATAAAGATCAGAGCAGAAATAAATAAATAAAGATTAAAAAAACAACAGGAAAGATCAATGAAATTAAGAGTTGGTTGTTAGAAAAGCTAAACAAAATTGACAAACTCTTTGCTAGACTAAGAAAAAAAAGAGGAAAATAAAATCAAAAATGAAAGAAGAGACATTACAACTGATAGTACAGAAACACAAAGGATTATAAGATTCTACTATGAACAATTATAGGCCAACAAATTGGACGACCTAGAAGAAATGGATAAAGTCCTAGAAACATATCACCTACCAAAACTGAATCACAAAGAAATCAAATATCTGAACAGACCAATAATGAGTAAAAAGATTGAATTAGTAATTTAAAATCTCCTATCAAAGAAAAGCCTAGGACCAGATAACTTCATAGCTAAATTCTACCAAACATTTGAAGAACGAACACTAATCCTTCTCAAACTCTTCCAAAAGTTGAAGATGAGGAAATCTTTCCAAATTTATTGCACAAGGCTTCCAGCATTACCCTGATACCAAAGCCAGACAAAGATACTACAAGAAAAGAAAACTACAGGCCAATATTACTGAAGAACATAGATGTAAAAATGCTCTACAAAATATTAGCAAACTGAATGCAACAATATATTAAAAAGACCATTCACTATAATCAAGTGAGATTTATCCCTGTGATGCAAGGATGGTTCAGTGTACACAGTCAATAAATGTGATTCACCATAGTAACAGAATGAAGGAGAAAAACCATATGATTATCTCAATAGATGTATAAAAAGCATTTGACCAAATTCAACATCCTTTCATGGTAAACACTTTCAACAAGTTAGGTGTAGAAGTAATGTTCCTCAACACAATAAAGGCCATATATGACAAGCCCATAGCTAACATCATGCCAATTGTGAAAAGTTGAAGGCTTTTCCTCTAAGATCAGGAGTAAGACAAGGATGCCTACTCTTACCACTTCCCTTCAACACAGAACTAGAAGTCCTAGCCAGAGCGATTAAGCAAGAAAAAGAAATAAAAGGTATTCAAATAGGAAAGGAAGAAGTGAAATTGCCTCTGTTTTCTGACAACATGATCTTATATATAGAAAATTTTAAAGTCTCCACCAAAAAAATTAGAACTGATAAATAAATTCAGTAAAGTTGCAGGCTGTAAAATCAACTTACAAAAATCAGTGGTGTTCCTATACACTAACAACAAACTATCTGAAAAGGAAATTAAGAAAACAGTTCCATTTACAATAGCATAAAAAATACTTAGGACTAATTTTAACCAAAGAAGTGAAAGATATGTATAATGAAAACTATAAAACATTGATGAAAGAAATTGAAGAAGATACAAATAAGTGGAGAGATTTTGTGCTCATGAATTAGAAGAATTAATATTTGTTAAAATGTCCATACTACTCAAAGCAATCTACAGATTCAATGTAGTTCCTATCAAAATACCAATGACATTCTTCACAGAAATGGAAGAAGTAATCCTAAAATTCATACAAAACCACATAAGATCCTGAATAGCCAATGCAATCTTGACCAAAAAGAACAAAGCTTGGAGGCATCACATTACCATATTTCCAAATATATTATAAAGCTATAGTAATCAAAACAGCATGGTGGTGGTATAAAAACAGACACATTAACCAATGGAATAGGAATGAGAGCCCAGACATAAACCCATACATCTATAGTCAACTGATTTTCGACAAAGGTACCAAAAACATGCAATGGAGAAAGGACAGTCTCTTTAATAAATGATATTGGGAAAACTGGATATTCATATGTAGAAGAATGAAAATGGACTCTTATCTCAGCCCCTATACAAGAATCAACTCAAAACAAAGACTTAAATGTAAGACCTGAGACTGTAAAACTACTAGAAGAATATATATGGGAAAAGCTCTACAACATTGGTATGGGCAATGATTTCTTGGATACAACCTCAAAAAAACAAGCAACAAAAGCGAAAATAGACAAATTGTATTGCATCAAACTAAAAAGCTTCTTCACAGCAAAGGAAATAACAGAGTGAACAGACAATCCACAGATTGGGAGAAAATATCTACAAATCATATATCAGACAAGGTGCTAACATCCAAAATATACAAGGAACTCAAATTACTCAATAATGAGAAAACAAATAACCCTATTTAAAAAATTGGCAAAGGATCTGAGTAGACATTTCTCAAAAGAAGACATACAATGGCCAACAGATATATGAAAAAATGCTCAACATCTCTATTCATCAGAGAAGTGCAAATTAAAACCACAATGAGATATCACATATCTATTAGATAGGCTATTATCAAAATGATGAAATATAAGAAGTGTTGATGAGGACGTGAAAAAAAGTGAACCCTTGTACACTGTTGGTGATATTGTAAAGTAGAATAGCCATTTTGGAAAATGGTGGAGGTTCTTCAAAAAACTCAAAATAGAATTACCTAATGATCCACTTCTGGGAATATATCCAAAGGAATTGAAATCGGTATGTCAAAGAGATATCTGCACTCCATGTTCATTGCAGCATTATTCACAGTAGCCAAGATATGGGAACAATCAAAGTGCCCATCAATGAATGAACAGGTTAAAAACATGGTATACATACACAATGAAATACTATTCAGTCTTAAAAAAGCAGGGAATTCTGTCATTTGCAACAACCTAGATGAACCTAGAAGACATTATTTTAAGTGAAATAGGACAAGCACAGAGAGACAATTACAGTATGACCTCATTTATATGTGCCATCTAAAACAGCGGAACTCAAAGGAGAGAGTAGAATGGTGGTTCCCAGTGGCTGGGGGAGTAGAGGCAGGGGAGGAAATGGGAGATGTTGACCAAAGGGTACAAAGTTTGAGTTAGAAGGATAAGTTCCGGTGGTCTATTGCACAGTATGGTAACTAGAGTTAATAATGATGTATTTTATATTTCAAAATAGTTAAAAGAGAGAATTTGAAATGTTTTCACCACAAACAGTAAATATTTGAGGTGATGGATATGTTAATTAGCCTGATTTAATCATTTTATAATGTATGTATGTATTAAAACATTACATCAAAAATATATACAATTATTATTTGTCAACTAAAAATAAAACTTTTTCAAAAAGGGATAGTTGCTGATTAAACAAACCAATATTCCCTGCACATTTGATGCATAAAAAGAACAAATAAATTCAAATTTTTTCACTTTCTTATTCCCCTATATTTTGCCTTATCCAAGAAAACCTCTCATCTCTACTTAAGTCAATTCAGCAATCTCACTGATTTTGACAAGAGCTGGCCTAAAGTTTATTCTATGAGAATCAATCAATAGCTATAATTGGAATAAAAAAATACTAACAAAATAGCTCCCTTAGACAGATAAACACTTTGGAAGCATCCACTTACATATCAATAATTTGACTAAATTTGAAGCACAGAGGAGGCTATTGTGATATAATAATTTCAAATCCTTCATCAGGATGGAGGAACAACACTTTACAGCCTAACTCTAGTAACTGTAGGTACTCAAAAGAAATGAAACAATATTTTGGAAACGATATTCTAATGATCAGGTATTTATTTTTGTAACTCAGACTAGTATCTCAAATTTAATCTAGATTAGTGAAGTTTTACTAAGCATTCATGTACCTACTGAAAGATTTAGCAATTCAGATGGTGGCTAATGTCTAGTGCAGAGGAAAGTAATAGATTTAATATTTATTGAGCACTTAATATTTTCAAGCAACTGTAAAGGATGAACGATTAACTACCAATAGTTTCTTGATGCAGTGGCCTGGCAGCCTAGAGAAAGAAATGCATAAAGATACACAGAGCTCATACAAAGGAGAAGGAAGACCTGTTGTATGTAATGTTTAAGGAAGGCAGAAGAGGGCGTGGTTAATTCTGACTCAGGGAATGAAGAAACGGTAGGATTTCCAAGAGCAGAGAGGGGCCAGGGCATCAGCAGAAGAAAGCACATGAGCAATGGTAGACACACAGGAAAAGGGTGTGACCCAGGAGCACCAGCAGCTTGCTGAGTCTAGGGTGTGCCTGTTCCAGGTGGGGACAAGTGAGTGTGTGGGAAACAGAACAGGAGAATCATGCTGGGGCCAGATCATGGATAGACTTAGAAGCCATGTTCTAGGGAGCCTGGGCTTTATTCTATAAGCACTGTGGATTCACTGATATTTTGTGAGCCAAGGAGTAAGCAGACTTAGGTTTGGAGCACTCTCTTTGGCAGCAGTGGGTGGGATGGTTTGGAGTCAGGATAACCCGAAGATCAGTGAGAAGGTTATGGACTCTATTGTCCCTGGTGGAGATGCTTATTCCCAATTTTCTGGTGTACCTGCTGTCTTCAGTGAGGATTATTAGCATATCAGGATGTAATTTTTTGAATCTAGAAAAATAAAAAACTAGGTTTATCATTATTTCTTTGCTCCAAAAGACTGGTTGTTAGAGATCGTTTAGTGCCCTTTTCATAATCCAAGAATCTCTAGTAAGATAGAGAAGTATGCAAAAAAAAAAAAAATACAATTTGCTCAGCTTATAAATATTGGCCATTTTAACTGACATTGTGACATTAATGTGTTTTTCTTATATAGTTGATGAGAGAATGTTCTTTGAAAAATTGTTTATTAATGTGTATCTATCATTCTTGATTAAGTTCCTAAGAGAATTCCACCACCAAAAATAGAACTAAAGAAAGTTAGCTGTGCCTTGTCTGAAGGCCATGATGTCTACCTTGGGGACATGTGCACTGAAAGAAATATTAGTCTCCTCTAGGCGTTCACAGGAGTGGATTGTGGGTGAAGAGGCACAGTTAGTCGCAGGACAGCCGTGATAATTTAAAGCTAAGTACCACATCTCCATGTCATAAGCAAGGAAATAGATCAAAGCTTTAGATGACTAGTTTCAAGATATGCACCTAATCGATTCTAAATGGAGGGAAAATTTTTCATTTTTAAAATTCTTGTTGTATATCCAAGTATAAATGTATAATAGCTTTCTCCTAAGGACATTTCCCCTTTTTTATCCCAGGAAAAAATATTGTACCTTATTGTTTCTAAACTTTCTTTGCACTTTTAAATACAATTTGAGTATCCCTTATCTGAACTGCTTGGGACCAGAAGCATTGCAGATTTCGAGTTTTTTTGGATTTTGGAATATTTGCATAAACATAATGAGATATCTTGGGGATGGCACCTAAGTCTAAACACAAAATTCATCTATGTTTCATATACACCTTATAAACATAGCCTGAAGGTAATTTTATACAATATTTTTAATAATTTTGAGCATGAAACAAAATTTTGATTGCAATCCATCACCTGTTCCATTCATGGTGTCATGTCAGTGCTCAAAAAGTTTCAGATTTTGGACTTTTGGATTTTTAGTTTAGGGATGCTTAACTCATACATCAAACATATCCAACTTATTAACAAAGCAAGGATAAAGTACAACACATTTATGTTCCTCACTTTTGAGGAAAAGCAAAAAAAATTACTAAGTAGAAGTTGTTTTTCTCCCGCATAAATCATCGTTGTCACTCACAACATATACTTTGCAAGTATATCCATATTTCTGAACACGTCACATCTCTTTTCTCAAACTCTAGGTGTGGTACCTGCCTACCATATTGTGGTCTCAGAGGGAAAGCCTCTGAGAGCTACCTTGTTGATCTTAACATTTCCTTCGCCACATATGACATAAGCCACAGATGCCCTACAAAAAAGGGCATGCAGCTGTGCCCTGTGATGGGGACTCTCTCCAGAATGAGTGCATGCACTCCATCGCCTGCTTAGAACTCTTTCTCTGCTTTAGTTTCCTTCCAGATCTATATATGCAGAATCTGCCTCTCTGCCCAAATCTTTTGGAATGACAACTCACCGAGCAGCCTGCCTGGATCTGTATTTCAGTCTCCTCTTGCAGGTATGGTATTAACTCTCACATCCTTCTCTGCTCCTCACTGATCAACTCAAGGGCCAGATCTTCCCTGTCCAGGCCCCCACCCCAACCCCTTCTAGGAAAGAATTCACACAGGGTGAGTTAAGAATAGTCACAGCAAAGGATAAATCTTCCCTGCGCCTCCTGTGATGTGCCTTAATGCTTAACCCTAACTGCAAGGGCACATGATGGCCCCTTCTGCACACCTATAGCTAGAAAATCAGATCTGCACATAAAAAAGGTTGCTCAAGCTAACTGATTAGTAAGGCCCCCGTGGCTTGCCACGTTATGTATATTAGTGTCCAACTTGCCACACTGTCCGGCTGACTAACTTGGCCTTTGGACTCCCCAAACATGAGATTCTAATGACTCACTTGAAGTTTTAATATTCAGAAGGCTGGGCCTCCTGCTGGGAAGTTTGCTCTCATGGACAGGGACATTAATTTGTGAGTGTAAGCACTGCCTCCTCCTCTGGACGTGTCTGTGGGGCGCATGCCAAAGACTCAGAGCTCAGCACAGATGGGGACTCCTGAATCATCACCTTCGGGCAGCTGTGCTCAGCAGCCACCTAGCGCCACGGCAGCACACGCACCGCGGCCTACAGATCACAGTGATAAACAGTACAAGACCTCTCGCAGGTCGTAGGCCATGGTGCACACGTTTAACTTCTATGGGAAAATAAAAGAATCCATTGGCGAAAAAAAAAAGACAGAGAGAAAGAAATTTGCCAAACACCTCATTTCCTGCTATAAAACCAGATGGTTATGAATCATGTGAAAAATCCCTTCCACCTCCGTGAACAAATATTTCATGTTATTTACAAACTTGTAGTCCATTTGTGACAGCATGTACATGTATAAGAAATTTCTAGGCTGTAGAATGTATTCTCAAGTATGGGAAAAAATAGATAACATTAAAATCTTTATTTTCCCAGGTTTTCTGAATAATGTGCATTAAACAGTTACTGATGACCCAGCAAAGGTTACTGGCGACAGATCACTGTTCTGGAGAAAGGATGTTGGATGAAGCAGGAGCTAAACTTTTCCACTGTGGCCTTGCCCTCTTATTTAGGAACAACAATAGATATTTTTGCTATGGCTTTGAAAAGAGAAAATGAATGCTTTTTTGGAAGAGAGAAAGAGAAAAGGAAGGAAGGAAGGGAGAGGGGGAGGGAGGATTGGCTGGAGTCTTTGCTGGCCAAGGTGCCTAAGAGCTATGAACAAAAGTAGGAAATGCCACGGCTTTCTGCACCACATCTGCCTGCCCTGGGAGCAAAGAGCAGGCCCTCGCCCTCCCCGGCCTCGGAGGGGAAGCGTCACCCTCAGGCACAATCTAGCACAGAAGGTTCTGGCGCTGTCCTCTTTGGCCTCCTGACAAGAATGTTCACTTACAGATCCCAAGTTATCCTAAGTCCATCTGGCGTGTTCTGAGGCTCAAAAACAAATGTGTGCGGCCTCCCCTCCCATGCGCCCGCCCGCGCTCTCAGGCTCCGACCTGCTTTCAGGAGCGCTCAGGGTGAAGCCCAGACTTGTCCCACGGGCGTTCTCTGGGAGGGAGGCTGCGAGCACAGAGCACGCGGCACCCCTGCCTGGGGCTGGCCTGAGAGGCCGAACCAACCTACCCAGCAGTCCCTCAGGGCACCGAGGACGCCTGGCTGGCTCACCAGCCTGTGCGGGGACAGCAGGGCACTGCTGTGTCTGTTTCTTAGGAGAGTCACGGACAGAGCCGGGAGGGAACTTAGAGATGATTTTACAGAAGGAGGAATATTAAGGCCCAGCAAAGTCAGGAGGCTCACACGGGTCATGCTGAATTGGCAGAAGGGCTGGAATTAGACGTAAGGATGGGGATTTCATGTTTAGTGAACTGGTTTAAATTAGAGGTGATAACTTTAACCCACCTATTCTTCAAGAGAAAATAAAGCTGGGGCTTGGGGATGGTAGGAGCTGGGAGTGAGGGAAGAGAAACATCGTGCAGCATTTATGTCATGAAACAGACACATTTTTGACACAAGTTGGACGTGTCAGATAAAATAATATGCCATCTGCACCAACTTGCTGGACCTGCACGACGAGTTCAAATGCCAAGGTGGCCAGAGAACTGGAGAACAAGGGACACCGGAAGAGAAGGAGGGGGAGAGGTTTCTACTCCTTCGCAGAAGTCTGGTACCTCGTTCTTTTTTGAGCAATAGAGCCACTGTGCAAACCCCACGTCCCCCAGGAAGGAGAAGCCCAGGAGGCCCCACGCTGTACCCTGCGGCGCTGCTTCCCCATTTCCCCTTCGAGGCCCGACACGGGAGTGGCGCCAGGTGGGCAGTGCCTGAAGTCCAGCTACATTAACTGTCCCTACGTCCTGCCCTTGGTTTTACTTCATTACAGAAAGTAGCCAGAGTGCAACTGGAGGTTCTCTGTGCCTGGATTTTACGACAAAAGAGGATTTATAAACAGAACTTAAGGGCCTTCCTGAGAAAGAATTGGCCTCCCTTCAGTCAGGAGCCGGGGACTTATTTGCACGCCCAGCAAACAGCTCCCGAGCTGACAGTAAATGGGTCTGGAGCCGTGTCATTCGTTGACCCTGGGAATTCACCCAAGGCACCTCTGGAATTTGAAAATCGTTGTTAATCACATTAAATTGTGAGTGTTACATATTCTTCCAAAAGGGATGATCATTAGAAATGTGAGGTGTCAATTGAGGTTCCCATGAACAGGCACGACCAGTTTGAATTGTTTTTTTCTATAATTCAAGCCTCTTAAAATGACCTGAGAATTCATACAATTGAGCTAAGAATCAGGATTTGCCAATATTATGGGAAGTGAAGTGAAAAACCTATATTCTTCCCATCTCCCCGTAAACAGAGTATGTACTACACTGGTCTAAGTGCTTGAAACGCCTTCCATTGGTTATTCCTTTGGGCTTAAGCATTTTTGTACATGCTTAAGAAACTTCTTTTAAAATAAAAATGCCCTTGGAAGAGGCAATATATCAGGCTGTTGTAGGCTGAATTGTATCTCCCTAAAATTCATATGTTGAAGTCCTAATCCCCAATATCTCAGAATGTGACTGTATTTGGAGATGGGGTCTTTAGAGAGGTAATTAAGTTGAAATGAGGTCAGTAGGGTGGGTCCTAATCCAATATGACTGGTGTTCTTATGAGAGGGGAAATTAGGACATAGATGTGTACACAGGGAAAGCCATGTGACTACACCAGAAGACGACAGCCCTCTACGAGGCAAGGATAGAGGCCTCAGAAGAGACCAACCATGGGGACATCTTGATCTTGGACTTCTAGCCTCCAGAATTATCAGAAAATAAATTTATGTTATTCAAACCACCTAGTCTGTGGTACTCTGTTATGGCAGCCCTAGCAAACTAATACCCAGGCTGTTTACACTTGAACAAGAATTACTGCTAGTAGGAAAAAGAAAGCCCCACAGCTGTTATGGTCCTGAGGATCGGAGACCATGAACAAATCAAATCTTTTGCAGGGATGCTGGGCCACAGTGTCTAGGGGTGTGGGCTTTGGAATTGGCACTGGCTACCGCAGTAAGCTACGTAACCTCAGCTGATCATCCATGATGTGGGCAGTACAACGGCATTGACCTCATACAGCTGCTAGGAATAAATAAAAATATGGAAAGTGCACAGTGCCTGGGACATAGTCAGTGTTCCATGAACTGCAGTCATGATAAAGGGGAGGGACTAGGAGAGGGCTCTGAGAAAGAGTAAGAGAGAATGGGAAGCTAACATTTATGGCAACAATGGGAGCCCGCAGAGTTAGGAGCCCTGGACTTCAGTGCTAGCCCTGTACTGACTGCATAACCTTGAGAAGTCACTTTGCCATCCTGA
>CAUYSK010022318.1:0-25440 GCA_963575035.1 Avahi laniger | reverse complement strand
TTTGGGGACTGTTTGTTATGCAGCAGTAAGAAGCAGAACACATATTGTAGGAAATAATGACTTTGTTTCTTTCCTAATATTTTTGTATCTTATTTTTTATGTTTATATTTTGTTATCCCATCTTCTTTGTTACAATCTTTGGAATAGCACTAAATGATATCAGTGATAGTGGTCCTCTTTTCTGTGTTCTTCCTAAATGGTAATGGCAAAAATATTGCACTGGTAAGCATGACGTTGACTGTAGGCTAAGGGTTTTAACAACTGGTAAAACTTCCTGGAGCTGTCTGAGCCACACAGCCTAGGAAAACCAAGCTTAGTTCAAGGCCAACTGAAAGGCCTTGTGTCTTCAGGTGTAAAGTAGGCATGCACGACATTAAGCAGTCTCGCTGGACAACGGGTCATTAAGTCCTCGTGTGTCTTAGGTACTGGAGAGTCCATTGGGGTGGAATCTCACACACTGCTCCCAATGACCAGGCTCCCCCTAGATGGAAATGTGGAGAAGTGCCAGTAAGTAAGAGCAGAGTCCTGGGATGGGAGCCCAGGTCTGTTTAACACCAGAGATCAGGATCCTTTATACTAGGCTAATGAAAAAGGTGTTTAACAAAACCAAAAAAAAACCCCAAAATTTTAGTTATATGAATAATTTTGTCACTATTTTGTTGCTACTTTTCTAGAAATTCTATTTGCACGAAACATGCTAAATTATGTTCAATTTGTTAATGTAGAGCACGGAATTATTGCATAGTTCTTACTCCTCAAAATGTAGCTATAACGATTAAAAGGAAAAAGAAAAAACAGCTTCTCGAAAACTAACCTTGAATATCTAAGCCCATAAAGTTAAAGTGAATGCCATTGGATCATTAAACATAGCCATAGGGAACTAAATTAACTTCTCCTTGATGAGAAATTTGACTTGTGATTTCCTCAGAAGAAAAGTTAATTAGCACAATCTTACTAGAATGCATTCTGACTTAAATGATTTCCACGGTGTCAATATCTACCCGACTATATCTAATTATTCATTTATTTTTATAACTCACCTTTTAAAAAAATGTGGATCTGTGATGATTTGCAGATAGAAATGCAAGTAAACAAGATAAACTTTAATACATGAAACTGGGGTAGGAAAAAGGAAGGCAAAAGCCATAATACACAGCAAAGAATAACGAATTCACATAGTAGTGAGGGGGTATATGAATTTGGCTCCAAAATTTGTAAATGTAATTTTCATTTTGAAAAAAGTTGTGCTAAAAATCCTAAATAACATCAATATTAGAATTACTGTTTTTGCCAAAAACATGAGTATTACTTTCATCCCGAGATTCGCAGACAGGCCAGCTTGTACAGAGGGTGGTACTGGGTGAGGTTTTGTACGGGAGCTGGAGAAGTACTGGCCAGTGATCAAAAGGAGATTCATGTTTTTCTTCAGTCCAGTTTTGAGATGTGATAAAATTAATTTCATATCAGTAGAGATTTTTTTGGAAATAAAAGAGATTATGTGCATCCAGAAAAGGATATTATTAATTATTATGCATTGATGCAGAAGGAACTACCTTAAGCTGTATGTTGTTCTTGCCACTTACGTGATATATTAGGCCAAGATTGCCTCCAAACTGAATTGTCGATTTCACTGAAAACGAAGATCAGAGTCAGCGTGAATCATAGCAAGAAGTTTGCATAATAAAGCCAGATCGTGTGGTCCACATCCCTGCTGTATTGCACCACTGCTCACGTGCACAGCAACTCCTAGCGAGTATGTGGGCCAGGAGCCAGAAGCTGCGCCTGAGTCCTCCGTGTGAAATACTGCTTGAACAAATGACACGAACTAGGCTAAAGAATTCGTTGATTGATTTCATTAATTATATTTATCAAATATTTATGTAGCAACAGTCCTTGATCAACTGCTTAGTTTATGTCTATATACTAGTAATTTCTATTAATATTTTAAATATATCTCTTTCTTTCTAATGTATGTTTTAAACATTATTTTTTATTCTATTTCCTCATTTGAGACATATTGTCACTTTCTAAATTTCAAATTATTTCTGACAGAGTTAAGTTTTACATTCTTCCTGAAAAAAATTGTAAAGATTAAAAGTAGTTCAGTACTGTGTGTTTAACAAGTAATTAGTAACAATAACCATTTTTCAAATGGAAATTCCCAAATAATTAGGATACCTCATGTAACTGTCCTAATAGCTTATAAATTGAGTTCCTGCTTATTGAGAGACCAGGGATATTGTTCGAATTTAGAATTGCAGCTTATCTTTGTACTTTCCCTGAAAGAATTTAGAAGCAAATAATTCTTTACTACATTGTTTAACCTACCAAAGTAACAAAATATTCAAAGTTTTGATTCAAAATAGTGTTAATGTTTTATACTATGTAACTCACACTCATATATATGTTTTCCTCCGCATTTCTATTTGTCCTAACTGTAAAAATTAATGACGTCTAAGATGAGAGGCGACAACACTGGCAAGTCGCGAGCACAGGCAGACACCGGCCGATCCACCTGCTGCGAGGCGGAGCCGAAGTGCAAGGCCGGGGGTACTAAACCTTCAGAGCCCCAGCTCGGTCCGGTGCGCCCCTCCTGCCTTTGTGTCCAGCATCTGCCTGGGTGGCCCCCGTCTTTTTGAAAAAAGAAAAACTTGCGCCTGCCAGTGTGTCTATCACGCCGGCAGCAAGTGGAATTCTACTGGGTAGGAACTGAATTTCATTTGCCTGCTGAGGTCCAGCTTGGCTCGCGGATCAAGTTTTTCTTGCTGACAGAGTTGGTGCCGCCATCCTTCCACCGCTTGTGTCCTGGGGTCTGCATATTTTTTTGCCGTCATTTGTTTTGTGGGGGCTCAGTGGTGACAAATGAGTTGGAACAGACCGTGCCTTGCCGGGGATGCTTCCAGAGTCCTCTCTTGTGCTGTCGCCGCTCTGGCGGAGGGAGAGTTTTCTCTGCCGCTAGGTTTTAGTGGTGTTCAATATTACACTATTTATATGTACAGTGCAAATACCATCTCAGGTATTTGCCAAACACGCTCCAAATTTCTTTATAACAGAGAGAAACCCTGGAGTCCCCTTCTTTCTTGCGAACTGACAATTAAGCGGTTAATGGGAACCCTATGCTGTAGGAATTGTGAGCTCCCCCACAGCCAAGGGACCTGCTCAGCTCTGTGCTAAGAGACTTAGCCTGTCTTCTGCAGCCCCCGCTCGCAGGAGGCCATGTCCCTACGATGGCCTGTCCCATGCCCAGTCCTTGCTCAGTAAAATGCAATTCTGCCAAACCGCAGAACTGACGTCATCTCAACCCACATTTCCAGGCCGTTTTCAGGAATCCTCCACTTACCCGTTCTGTAAGCTGTGCCTCCCCATCGCCCTCCAGGCCCTCCTGTGCTTCCTGCTTCTCATTATCCTGAAGCCCCTTCCTGTGCCCTCTCTGCTCTCCCCTTAAAAACCTTGGCCACCTTCGTCTTATTTGGAGCTGAGATCAGTTTGTGCTGGAGTCTGTCTCCCCTCCTCCCCTCTGCCCGAATGAAACGTGTTTCCATCACTGACAAGCTCTCTGCGCTGTTTCTCTTTGATACCTTCTCCATTACTGTATTGCATTGCTGGGGAGTCAACTCAGGTTCTCCCTTCCTCTCTCTTGCCCTTCTCTTTCTTCCTGGTTGCTTCTTATTTCAAGAGAGGCTTACTTAACATAAGGATGAAGACGTTCATCTGGTATTTAGTTTTCTTCTTTCCAGGTGTTCTCTGTTGAGCTGTGGCCAAGGTGTAGTAGCAAGCATGTCCATTGGCTGGTCATAGCCATGACCTCAGTGTCGCCTCCATTTGTCAAGGCAGTGGGTTCTGGGTCCCCTCTCCCTCCTCCTATCCATAAAAACTTTCTTAAATGCCTCTTTACCATTCTCAGGAAACTCAAAAACCGTCAACGTCTCTCCCCGTGCTGACTAGGATTTACAGCGCTCTGCGAGGGCATCCTCAGAGCCGTGTGCTTTCCCCTCCTCCCCAGCCAATCACCTCTTCACCTTCCAGACACTAAGTAGATTCCCATACCCGGACCAAATGTGCAAATCCTAGGAAGTTGGGCATTTCTTTTCTTCTCTGTCTAAAATTCCTGGCATCTCAGGAGCTGGCATGGATTCCTTTCTGATGCACCTACTGGTGTCTAAACACTGGGCACATTGTCTCCTTGTCTTCTTTCTACTTCATAGTAAACTTATCTATTTTTGGTTAGAAAAAGGATCTTACTGCCTCCAATATGCTTGATTACTCCATTATTAAGGCTTTTTTGTTTAAAGCCAAGTTTTTGAAATTGATAAAAAACAATACACTTTTTCTCTCAGGATTTTTCAATAGAAAGGCATGGTTTTAAAGAGCATTGCCTTCATCAAAGAATAATAAAAACGACCTAATTCCTCAAAAAAAGGATTATTTTTTTTCTCTGTGTCACCTTTAAACTAAAAGAAGAACATTTTAAAAAGCCTTCTTTGCTAACTGAATGGTTAAAGGTAAAAACTAAAGGAATTGGGGGACAAACACAGAACTAACATATTTTATTAGGCAATGTGGCCTAATTTGTTGTTTCCTTGTGATTCTACCTAGAGGAACTTTGTTAAAATTTCCCGAATGCTTGAAGGGCATTCATTTAATTGGTGCTTCCTGGTTTGCATCTTAGTGTCTCAGGAGGGGCTTGGATGTTCTCTTTCCTATCTAGAGCACATCTTTATGTGTCTGAAGGAAACTTTGTTTTTACTTGTTATTCAAAATTTTAATCTCCATAATTGAAGTCCACGTGTATAATTCCAAATTTCTCTTTATTCTTTTTTTTTTCTTTTTTGCTGGATATCCACCTAGGTCTTCACATTTAAATCAGATCCTGGTTCCTCTTCTCATATTTCATAATTCCAAAAGAGGATTACAGAATTAGTTCTCCCTCCTTAGTGACCAGCCTCCAAAGAATAGAGCCTGGGAAGTAGAAAACAGTGGCTGTGCAGGCGAGAGTTATCCGTTGAGCATATCCAGTTGACTACTATGCATCACCACTGGAACACGTTAGGTACTATTAACTCAATACATGGAAGAAAAGTACAAATTTCTCCCTGGAAATGCTACTGAGACAGTGACTCCCACCCCTGTGAGTGGTATCCCCAGCAGCTCAGCAGAGAAATCAGATGATTGCACAGTGCTCTCTCCACTTAAGCTCACCAAGTTTTAATGATTCTAACCGCACAATGATTATGATTTTTAGTAGATTACTTTTTAGAGCAGTTCTAGGTTCACAACAAAATTGGGCAGAAGGTACAGAGATTTCCCACGTGCCTCCTGCTCCTACATGTGCACCCCCATCACCCACATCCCCGGGCAGACTGTACAGTTGTTGTAACTGGAGAACCTACACTGACACATCGTTGTCACCCAAAGTCCCTAGTTTACACTAGGGCTCACTCTCAGTGTTGCACATTCTATAGATTTGGACAAATGTGCCCATCACTGTAGTGTCATATACAGTAGTTTCACTGCCCTAAAAATCCTCTATTCTGCCTATTCATTCCCTCCCTCCATTCCTGGCAACCACTGACAATTACCGTCTCCACAGTTTTGCCTTTTCCAGCACGTCATAGAGTTGGAATCACACAGTATGTAGCCTTTTCACATTGGTTCTTTCACTGAGTAACACAGAGTTACATTTCCTGTATTTCTTTTTATGACTCAATAGCTCATTTCTTTTTTGTGCTAAATAATATTCCATCATCTAATGTATCATAAATTTTTGAAATTTTTATCTATTCATCTATTGAGGCACATCTTGGTTGCCTCCAAGTTTTGTCAATTATGAATAAAGCTGCATTCTATAAAAAAGATCTCTACAGAGTAGAATTAATAAAATGTGATATATGTATATCATGGAGTTCTACTCAGCCACAAAAAACAATGGTGATCTAGCACCTCTTGTATTATCCTGGATAGAGCTGGTACCCATTCTACTAAGTGAAGTATCACAAGAATGGAAAAATAAGCACATGTACTCACCAGCAAATTGGTATTAAGTCATCAATGCTTAAGTGCACATATAGTAATAACATTCATCGGGTGTCAGGCAGGTGGGGGGGGAAGGGGATGGGTATATTCACACCTAATGGGTGCGGTGCGCACCATCTGGGGAATGGACATGCTTAGAGCTCTGACTCAGGTGGGGCAAAGGCAATATATGTAACCTAAACATTTATACCCCCATAATATGCTGAAATAAAAAAAAATTAATGTGTTAACTAATTATTAATAGATCCTTCCAAAACACCAATATCCCCAAACAAAATCTGTTGACATTGTAGGCATCAAAAGTCTCTTTCCCCCCAATATTTAGCCAAATTGTAGGGAGTAACGGCCCCTGTCCCCATAAAGTTTCACTGAAAAGTCACTGACATGATGCAGATTGATTAATAGGAGGAAAAATCACAAACTAATTTTTGCTTGTATATTAAAGGAGCCTTCATAATGAAAACTCAAAAGTACAGGGGAAATAGTTTATTATTATGCTTAGGGTCAACAAAATATGGACATCCATGTAGAAATATGATTGGACAAAAAGGGTATGATCTAATGCTAGCAGGTTGAGTGATGGATCCCAGCAAGGACTTTCTGTCTAGATTCTGTTTGGCCTCTCTAAGTATGCTTTCCTTCCTTCTGGGTGTGGGTCAGGGCTCTTTCTGGAATGGAGTTCTCACAGTCAAATAAGGTAGGTCAGGTAATTATTTTATGGCCAGTATTTGTACAGAATAGTTTTAGGTTTTATGGCTGGATTTCTAGAAAAGCATTTCTGGCTTTTATGATCCACCTTGGGGAAAAGGGATTCTGGTTTCTATGGCTAGCCTCAGGGAAGAATGGGACCGAGAGGCAGAAGAACAAGACAAGGTCAGAGAAACTTTTGCTTCTGAGGCCTTCATTTTAGGTTAGTTTTTCTTTTTAGCTCCATCAACATGATACCACCTGACTGTAGACTGAACAAACCTTTAGCACCAGTCCTTAGTATCTTAAATAATGACAAAAGGTTGTAACTGTTTTTATATGGGGATCAAGATTAAGCTATTTTAAAAATAACCTAAATAATCTCAGAACATTTTCCATCTTCAGTATAAACTTGCGTATGTGTAATACTTCCAAAGAGTAAGATTGTTTTGAGATTTTCCTTGGATTCTAAGAACCACCTTGCTTCATCTTAAAATAAATTACTATACAAAAAATAAAATTAGTTTAGGGATTTTATTCAAATTTTCCTATGCGCAGAACTTTGCTGTGGCAACACAATGAACACATAACTGTCTAGCATGCAAAGAGTAGAACAAATCAAGAATGGGGGAATAGAGAAGCCTCCAGCTGGGTTTAAGCTCTTGTAACTACAGCTGCGAGGGCAGCTTCAAATCCCTAGCAGTCCTGTTAATACCAGGTGATAGAAAGAGTGAGTCAGAAACAGATTCTGTGGGTACCTTTCCACAGACATTGAAATCAGTGGGAGAAACTGCATCTACAACTAGGATTAAGAGACCAAAACCAAAATATCTTCATAAGTCTTTGACCATAAGTTTCTGTTTTTGTGCTCCTATTTAATTGATGTTCTACTTATTTTAATTTATTGACATTTATTTTTGTTTAGGCATGCCTACATTTTTACCTAAGTAAGGATCTTAAAGTTAAACATAGTAGTGTATTTGTCAATAACTCAGGAGATTTAGCTGTTATCAGTAAACCAGCAATATTAGTCTTATTTATCAAAAATCACATAGATCATTTTGGTTTTGGCGGGGTTTATAGTTTTATAACTTTTGTGTCAAGCCTTTACATCTCAAACACATAAAAATGACAGCAAATCCAGGTGAAAATGTATGCTTACAATTTGAAGACATTTTTATTTTTACTTTATTAATAATATTTTAACCCAATTTATTTACCAAAAATTACTGAATTCATGTGAACTCTAAAAGTGTATCAGTGTATTTAATTAATTTATGGGTGCTCTCTCATTTATAAGCCAATCTGGTACCATGTAGATACAAGTACACACAAAAAACACATATGAACACATGCACACACATGCACATGCACAAAAAGTTTCAATAGCATCGTACCTCAGAACTCTTGCCATGAGATGGTAACACAAACTCACCAGTTTACACGATGACTGGATGCAGATTACTTCTGACAAAACTGGAACTTGTTCACATAGCTAACCTTTAGTTGCCCCAGTGAAGCCTGTGGTTGGGTAAAGCAGTGTTCATGGCAGTTTGATGTTTAAAAAATTTTACCCTTTATTTTCTTCAGTTTAAAATGAGTTTTCAATTTTTTACATTTTAGCTAGTAATATCAAAATATACATTGGGTTTATCTCAACATCAGTAGAAAAAGTTAGCAGGTTCAGAGTAGGCAGAAAGGAAAATAGAGAGATAGAGATCTTAAGAGATCTGACATTTTGTAATAACTTCATAGTGTCAGGTCAACCACTTGAGCTCTGAGTTTTCCTTGATGTAATTTTCCCATCAGTTAAACCATGTGCGCAAGAACTGGTTGTTACCAGCTGGAGTCCTAGCAACCCGGTGTGCCTTCGGACTTCCCATTTACACAAATACTCGCAAGTAGATGCACCATAAACTAACCGGGGTGCCCAAAGGGGTGCCCTGTCTTTCTTTATTTTTAGAGGATTTGTTTCCCATTTTCTTTAAAAGAAGGAATCAATCGTAGTCTAGGGTTTAGTGCAGTGGATCAGTGTGCCAACTGTGGGTGGGACTCCAGAGTGTTTCACCACTGCGTCATTCCAGCCTCTCACATCTCACCACCTCTGAAAGGTCTAAAAATGTCAAGTGATCAGCTCTTACATGGGTTTCCTAGATGAGCCTTCTTTTAATTAATTTTGTGGGAGTTCCCTGTAGGGCCACTTTGAGTCATGGGGAATCACCCCAGTTGGGTCCCCAGTCACCCAGGGGTGCCTTTTAGTGGGGAGGAGTAAATGTCCTTTCTCTTTAGAGCTGAGGAATTCAGTCTGTCATTTATTCACGAACAGGACAGTTCATTTTCTTCTTTTGCAAATGTGCAAAGTCAATCGAGATTAATTTGGGGAGGAAGAAGCAATGGAGAAGACCCTTTAGAATGCACCACCAAATCAAAATTAGGATACCAAATAACATCTTCCTAGGAAAAGAACTGACAGCTCAGAATAAACCGGGACCATCCACCAAGAGTGGGATATCCAGGACTCAGGAGGACTTACCAGCTCCACCCATGGAGAAGCTGGGAGTCAGGGGGCCCAAGGAAATCATGCCAGTATCTAGCACCAAGTTTGGGCTACTCCTTGGGGGGGTCCTGAGTCTTCTCTGACCCCCATTTTGGATACCATCTCATCAATGGAAAAGAACCCAAACTCTGTAAAATAATTTAAAGATATTTATTCTGAGCCAAGTATGTGAAACCATGGCCCAGAGAGCCATGCCCAAGAAGCCTTCAGCCGGTGTTCTTGCCACAGTTGGGTTATAGTTTTGTTATATACATTTTAGGGATACAGCAATTACACATAAAGTCATAAATCAATACATGGAAGGCATACATTGGTTTGGTTCAAAAAGGCAGGACATCTCAAAGTGGGGGAATATAGGTTATAGGTGGGTTTAAAGATTCTTTGACTTGTAGTTGGTTAAAGAAATGGAGCTTCATCTAAAGACTTATAATGTTTTAAGTTAAGATAAAGATGTCTGCTAATCAGAGAAAAGCCACCGGGCATATACTGTACATATATCGAGACTCAAATGATCAGTTAAGTAAATTGACGAGCAGCAGGTGCGATTTAAGCTTTGCCTAACATAGCCTTAGGCTTGTTAATGATCTTGTATCTTATTGTTACAAAGAATAACTCCAAAGAATAACTCCAAAGGGACAGGATATAACTAAGCGTGTCTGACCTCCCTTCTCTTCCTGGCTGGCAACTCAGCTTTAAGGCTTTTTGGTGTAGCCCCCTTGGCCAAGAAGGGCTATCCATCCAGGCAGCTGAGGAGCTTAAGATTTTATTTTAGTTCACAAGGTGAAAGTTCAGGGAAATTTGTTTAGAGTGGAATAACCATTCCACAAGGCACAATAGAAATTGGGAGTGAGGTCTACAGGTGGGAAATCATCAATATGGCAATAAAATAACTAGTCCCTAGAAAGCATTTAGTTTGTCCAGTGCCATAGGTTACAGGCATAGGAGGCATGAACTAAAAAAATCCCACTTGGGTAAATTTTGTTATTTTTTCTAGGCTTTATGGATTATCTCTCCTTCCTCCTATGATTCTAATCCTCAGGCTACGTGCAAATGCTTTTCCTGGGCTATAGCAGTGGCCCAGACACCTTTGGTATCCCAAGGGCTTCCATGGTAAAGTTTGCCCTCCTAGTGGCGGTGTCAAGGGCTGGAAGAACTACTTAAGGTCTTAAGACCAGACAAGAGATGATTTGCATGATACTTCTGCATGATTGGGAGTGGGTGAAGGAGGGCAAAGAATATCTTTAATCCCAGAGAAATACTGGGTAGAGAACTGCTTCTGACATCATCTCTTTCTTGCTCCCATGTTCCTCTGTTCTGCTAAGAGAAGTGTCTTTATGCTTCAAGAACAATGCCTTATATTTGCATTACTGAACATGATTTAGTCAAATGTTCTTATGCTGATTCCTTCCACCTTGCTGTCTTCAAATTTCTTCAAAACGTTATTCTGTGATCTGCATCCAGACAACAACATTTAAGAGAGTTAATTCCTCCTTCTGTGCTGCGTCTATACCATGTAGAAGGATTTGGCAGCCTTTCCCACACTGTCCTGTGCTTATTTGTTTACATAACTTTATAACATGAGCTGGGACGATAGTGTCACCGAGAGTCTGGAGACTGGTGACAACTTACACCAGTGTGGGTAAAGCTATGCACATATTTTCCATTGTCATTTTTGCCTTTTGTTCCAAAAGAATTATAAAGCAGTGCACAGAATTATTACCTATACATGAAAAAAATGTCTTATCAAAACCTATAAAAAGAATTTCATTTTTTTCTCTTTCTCACATGTTGTAGATCATTACCCATTTAATGATAATTGTTCTTCCATTATAACATGAAGCCATCTGCTCAATCTCTATAGAGATCACTAAAAATACCACAATGATAATAAAAGTCAAACACATTTTGGTAATTCTGAGCTACTGCAAATTTCAGTTTGTGTGTGTGTGTGTGTATCATTTTGAAATGCTATTAAGGATTTAAAAAATCTTTTCTTAGTATACCATGTGACTCTGGATTCCTTTTTACTAAAAAAGAATCTACTTATAAAGAAAATAGCCACAAGAAGCATTTGACAAATTGTCCAAGGATCTAAAACTCCTCTTAAAATGGTGTGAACATAAGCATTTGGTGGCAAAAATCATTAGAGCCTCAACTGTGAAAAGAGTCTCGATGTAGGAGAGCAAAGAAGGACAGATACGTGTGTGGAATATCTTCCCAGAAACATGCATTGATTCTGCAAGTGACAAAACAATCCAACACTTATGTGAACTAGTTTATAGGCTGTTGTACAATAATCAAGATCAAATTACATGAAACAAAATCCCATGAATTCTAAATATAAAAAGGAGCCAGGGACAACGTGAACATAGTGATGAGATTCTCCTGGTGCAGAGTGGATGGAAAACATAATTTTCAGTGAGGTCACTGCAAAGAAAAGGACAGGCTCTGTATATTCAACGCTATAGTTTAGTGAATTACTTACAAAACCTCTCTTTTTCTAATTAACCTGGCCCAAAATGCATTCTGGAATCTAATTTTAAATAGATGTCACTAGCTTGTGGAGTAAGAATTAATCGATCAAAGCAAACCCTGTATAAGATTTTAACTACCACGCATAATGAAATGAAATGCATTTTTACTAACTGCTTTTTATACATATTGTAAAGCTGAACAGTTCCTCTACTGGAAATTTCCACCGCACTTCCCATGTGGTGGTTCTCTGAGGCTAGGAGTAGGAGGGGAGAGGAAGAATTATCTGCTTCTCCTGTCGTTATGACAGTGCAAGGTAAATTGATATGATGAGAACACAGTTAAGACATTAGAATATTACACAAATTATCAATTTCACTGTATAAAAATGTACTTTTTCTAAATATTAATTGCATTTATTTAAAAGCTTACTTATAACTTCTAAATAGTGGTAGTTGAAAGATGGATAATTAAATTTTTAAACTTAATAACCAAACTTCTTATAAATTATATTTAAATATTCAAGTCTAATAATAATGTAGATGGATTACGGTGGGGCTACATTATAAAACCTGTATGTAGGCAAAAAAAAGAACATTGGATAAATTCCTTTATTCAACAAACACAGGAAAGAAGCTGACTTCCAAGACACATGACTGACATCTTCTAGGCGTCATAGTTCTGTATACTAGATGATCTTAAATTGGGGGGGACATAAAGCTTTTTGAATAAGAGATTTAATCTAAGAGCTACCTTACCAGAAAAATACACATGACATTTTCAGTAATATTGCCTGGCACTCAAAGTCCCACGATGCACATTCAAGTAGTACAGTTTTGGGGACACAGCAGATTCTTAATAAATCACTGATTTTAAATTACTTTTGTGTATACTGATCACATATAATATAGGTAGTAAAAAAATTTAGATATAGGTATATTTATTGCTATCCTTCCAACTATTTTCTTTACTTTATGTGAATTTAACTATTTTTGGTAGAAGCAACGATTAGGGAGAGTTATCAAGGCACAACTTTGCTACACGAGCTAGGAGCCAAATCAACACACACAAACACACACAGAAGAACCAGCTCCACCATTTTTGCATCTGTAATTTTTTCAAGGTAGCCATGTCACCAGCTAGAATAATGGAGACCATGTGCCCTCAAGGACAACTAATTTAGCTATGCAGCCTTTGACCACAGAAGGAGAAAGGTCTGTGGGACTCATGAAGCACCTGCACCCCTTGCTTAAAGCATTCACTTACATACAACATAACTCCATTGTCTCATACCCCGCCTTTTCCACTGCACCAGCTCCTCCCACACTCCTCTGACCTTTCCTCGAGGAGAGGCTGACTCTACCAGGTGTTGACTACTATAAATTGTTATTAATTTGTTCTACGTGTGGTTGCACATTATATAGTTAATGCCATGAGGAGCAGGGCGTGCATCCATGGCAACCGGAAGTTTGCCATTATAATTTCTTCACGAAAAGGCACTCTACTCCATCTGGATGACTATCAGCTGGGACCTCGGCTATCTATATTCAAACATGCAGTTGTAACAATGTTAATACAATTTGGCATCCCTTTCTACCCCTGGTTTATTTAGGATAAAAATGTATGCTCTGAATTATTTAAGCTATATTTCTACCTAAGGAATATATACAATATTCCCAATGACATATAGATATCATTTATTTAAATTTTTCCTGATCCTCTGTCTAATGTGAGGCAAGTTTTTCTTCCAATCATTACCTCTATGTCTGGAGGTACACTTGACTCATACTATGCAGTTTATTAGACATAAAAAATAGATCTTAGGAATCATAACTGAGTTATTTCCAAAAGTTGTTATTTTGGAATCTTCATAATATTCTATTATTTTAGTCAAAAATTTAGGTATAGATATGTCTGTTGATGTCCTTCCAATAATTTACTTGTATTTTACATTATTTTAGAACAGTCCAATAACATGAGCAATGAAAAAATATGTTATATATTTTCTCTTCCTTCATATTATTAAAGTGGTGCAATGAAGATCTTTATATACCCACTTTTGATTGCCTTCTAGATCATTTTATTTAAAAAATAATTACAGAAACAGGATTAATGGACTAGAGTATATAAACATTTTTAATGATCCAGATAAATATTGCCAAATTGCTTTCCTCAAATCTTGTAGCAAATTAAACTCCCACAAATATATTTGTGGGCCTTTCCAGCCATTTTAGTATTAATGGAAAAAGAGAAGAATAAATTAATGGGTTTCATTGGTAAAAATATATTTTTATCTTTTTATTATTTGATTTCTATAGAGAAAAAATGATTTTTACATGTACTTGACTTCTTTTTTTGGTAAATTTTCCATTTGTGTCATTTGTTTTCCTTTCTATTAATGCATCCAAATTCTTTGAATGGTAATAGTTAATAATACATTAGTAATATTTTTGTCAAACTACCTTTGGAAATTTATTCTGTTGTGCATTTTTATGCTTTATATTAAATAACATATTTTGAATAATTTTAAAATTGCAAAAACACTTCAAGAATAGTACATACAGAAAACCCTTTACCCAGATTCAAAAAGTTCTAATATTTTGGTAAATTTGTTTTATCATCTTCTTTAGATAAATAGAAAGGTACAGATGATAAATATATACATGGATTAATATATATATTTATAACATTAAATAATGAAATATACATATTGAATCCTTTTTCTATGTAATGAGTAGCTTGCATACATTATGCCCTTTTCCCCTCAATATTTCCCTTGATGCTTTCTACTATCTGTTATAACTATTATTATACATACCAGTTATCAAATTTAAGAGACTTAACCTTGATATAATACTTTCATCTAATCTACAGTCCATATTCCAGTTTCCCAAAACTGTTCCCATAACGTCTTCTCTGGTGTTTTTTCCTGCGATAGTGGATGCAGCCCAGGCTTATGCAATGGCATGTAGTTTTCCTCCTCTTTGGGATCTTTTAACCTGAGACAGTTTTTAACCTTCTTTTGTCTTTCATAATGTTGGTATTTTAAAAGAATACAGGCCATTTATTTTGTAGAACGTTATCACTTTGGGTTTGTCTGAGGTCTTCCACATGGCAGATTCAGGTTTGAGCCCCCGTGGTGCAGCACTAGTGATGTTACGGCCTCCTAGCACCCAGAGGAGCATGCTATCCTTTGCCATTTACTGGGGATGCTACATTTGATGATCTGTCAGAGATTGTGTGTTGTATTTTTGTTGTTGTTAGACTTTTATTTACTGTATTATTTATCATAATATGCAATCCATATTAAGACTATGCAAATTTCTAACTTTTATTAAAATCAAACAGCCCCTTTGGCTCAGATTTAGCATCTATTGATGATTCTTGAATGAGTTCATCTTTACTATAATTGTTGGGAATTTTTTGCCTCCTGCATGCCTTCTTATTTATCAGTAAATGGCTGAGACGCTACTATGTGAAAGACGCTTCTCTTCTTCAACATTTACTTATTTGTGTGCTTATTTATCTATTATTTATCTATTTGTGTGCTATTATCTATTCATTATAAATGTAAATGTATGGATTCCTATTTTAATCAAAGACATACTTCATTAGTTGTTTTTTGTAGATAAGCAATGCTTTATGCTTCACGTGCTTCTTTGCGGAAATAATCAGATTACTGTAAGAAATAATCAAATTACTATACTGAAAGGTTTACTTAAACCTTTTATTTCTTAGCTTATGTATTCTTAGCCAATACATAATATGCAACAAACTATATATTCTTTTTCAATTTGCAAATGTCCTGCACATCTCCTCATATACACTCCAGAGATCCCCATTCTCCGTATAGCTACACAATACCACATTACATGTATGTGTCACTATCTTCTATGTGTAGGCCTTGCAATTACAAATAAACGTATGCCCACGCATTTTCATGTTTTTGAAGGTATATATTCATGATTAATTCTTATAAGTGAACTTGGTGGGTCATAGGTAAATGCATGTGTAATTCTGTTTATACTCTGAGTTTACTTCCGTAGGGATTTTATCATCTTTCCTCACCAGTGACACACGAGAGTAAAAGAGAATTTCCCCAAAGACTTGCCACAAAGAGCACTGTCAAACTGTAAAATTTTGGCCAGTTCTCCTTCATATCTTTTCCTTTTGACTGATTTCCTAGTTGTTTTTCTATGATTACTTTTCCATATAAACTTTAGTATGAAATTATCTACCTCCAGAAAAGCTTCTTTGTATGGTTATAGAGATCGCATTATTCAATTTAATTTATCAAGAATTGATATTTTGATGATGTTGAAATGCCCTATCAAAGAATAAGGGATGACTTTTCATTTGTTGGCTTCACCTTGTATTTTTCAGAAGTAAATTTAAATTTTTTTCATATAGGTTGTTACATTTTTCTTTTCTAAAACTTTCTTGTTAAATTTATTTCTAATTGGTTATTTGAATATATGAAAGGAAATGATAATTGCATATTAATTATATTTCCTGTCATCATACAAACTTAATTTTTTGAATTATTTGTATTAGTGATTAGTTAGGGCCCCCACATATATTACCACATCATCTGAAAAGAGATATATTTTACTGCTTTTCAATTCTTATGCTCTAATTATTGTCTCCAGTATGAGACTAAATTGGTAGTGCAGACAGTGAACATACTTTCCTCATTCCTGACCGTAATGAAAATGCCTCTGGTGTTTCCCGTAAACTAAGATGCTGGATTTAAGACAGGCAAAACACACAGAGACACACACACACACTGACTTATGCTAATGTGTATGTTATGGTGTATATGTTATTAAACATATTGTATAAAAGGCCACATACTCCCATATATGTTAAGGAAATACCCTCCATGTCTATATTCTTGAATGTTTTCTTAAGAAATTTTGTTGAATTTTGTCAAAGGCTTTTTCAGTATTTATGGGGATAGCCATATGACTTTATTTACTTCTACTAATATGGGTGAATTATATAAAGAGATTTCCTAATATTGGAACTTTTGGACATTACTGTTGTATTACCCAGTTGGTTATGATGTATTATTCTAAAATATTGAGTTGGAATATATTTATAGTGTACTTTATTTAGAATTAAAAACTTTCGCACTAATATTTATGAGAGTCATTCACCTGGAAAACTTTTTGGAGTGCTATGTTTATCAGGTTGGGTAGCAATGTTATATTTGATTTTTCAAACAACCTTAGACATTTTTGTTATTTTTCTTTATTTGAAATAATTTATGTGGCATTAAAAGTATTTGCATCCACTTTTTGGTAGAATACCTACCCTGTGATGCTGAGGCCACTTCCTTGATTATTTCCTCTATTCCTTAAATGAAAATTGATTTAAGTTCTCTATCTCTGTAGGAATCAATTTTGATAAGCCATATTTTCCTAAGACATCACTAATTTCGAGTAAATTTTCAAATTAATTTGTAGAGAGTTGTGGTGTGGCAAAATATATTCAAGGAGTTTTTTTAATTTAAATGTTTTATATTGAGAGTTAGACACTCTTTTTCATTTACTAATTTTTATACTTACGTTTTTTCCCTGTCTCTCCTTGATTAAATTATGATGTTTTAATTGTATAATATTTTTAATGAAGTTTTGATATATAATCTTAATATACTGTTTTTTCATTCTCTGCCTAGTTTCTGCTTTTTACCTTTAGTACTTTTTTTCTTGTGGTTTATTTATTTTTTCTCATTTTCTAGCTCTTTACATTGGGAATTTAAATTTATTTGTTTTTGTTATTTTATGTTCATTAACATGTTTTTAAGGCCATGATGTTTTCTCTGATTACTATTTTAAAGCCATCATCTCTTAACCTGATATACAGGGTTTTTAATATCACCATGTTAGAAATTTCATTATTTCTGTTTATATTTACCCTCTGATCCAAGAGTTTCTTAATAACATTTTTTCCTTGATTTCTAGGTGTGAAAGTACTTAATTTCTGATTTCACTGAATTTTAATGAAAGAATATTGCTTATAATATTTTAACTTCATGTAACTTATTGATGTTTTTCAGTGATCTAGTCTAGCATATGATACATTTTGTGCCAGTTTCATGTACACCTGAAAAACAGGAAAGATTTTTTAATTCTGTTAATCTATCCTGAAACGTTTATTGGATCCCAACTTCCTGCCAATTCTCATTTCAGATTCTAAGGACACAAAGGCCAAAAGATAAATAAACTTCATTTTCTCACGGACCGCACTGTCGAGTAGGAAGGCGGGGAGCGGCTCTGCGCGGAGCTCGGCGGCGGAGGCGGGCGGCGCACACGAGGTGGGCCGGGCAGGCGCGAGCGAAGGAAAGCACCTGCGAAGAAACACACGCAGGAGACGAGGCTGCCCGACTCGGTGCCTTACTAACCGCCCGGATACGCTGAAAGGCTCCCGGGCACTGGGTCAAGGAAGGTGGAGACCGCAGCTGACGCACCTGATCTGCGGCCCCGCCCTTGCTGACTGGAACTCGCAGTGAGTGCCCACTGCGACCACACGTGGCCAGTGTGACAGTGACCGGGTGGGACTCCTGGATTCCCTCCGGGATCACGCGAATGCTTCGCTGCAGCCGGACCCCGGCACGCAGTCACGCACGTGCACACACGGACAGGGCGCCGGTCCTGCCGCGCGGAAGCCGGGGAAGAGCAGCTTTAGGGGGACGATCAAGGGCCATCCCCGAAGGCCGAACGTGCTCAGTCAAGCCTAGCAAAGTCGAACCCCAACAAGTTTGGAAAATGTTAGAAACGCAGAGGGAGGCCGGCAAAGGTGACAAGAAGTTCATTGCAACATCTGCGTACAAAGGCTGAGGAGAAGATGGCGTCAGCCCCGAAATGGCGCGCACCTAGGGCTTTTATAGTTGGGTTTGGGCGGGCCCTCACAGGGGCGGGGTTTGGGCGGGCCCTCACAGGGGCGGGGCCAGTTTAAAGGGCAAGTCCCGTGGAGCCCCTCCCCCCCCCAGCCTCTAGGTTCAGCCTCAAGAGGAAACCTGGCTGCTGCCCGCGGCTGCCACACACCGGACTGAGAGCCAGGGGCGAGCCGCTCCTTTCCTCAGGAACGTGCTTCAACACTGATACGGTGTGGATTCTGAGCGTTCCCTTCTGTAAAAGAACAGTGGCGAACTAAAAGTGTTTTCCACATAGACTTAGTCAGCATGTGCTATGCAGGAAACGGTTTCTAATGGTTTTTACCGTCACTCTGAAAATTTTGTCTGTTAGTTATGTTTGGTTTCTTTCAGTTTCAATAAACCCATTTAGCATCGAAAAAACAGTTTGAACAGAGACCGAAGACGCGAGAAGGCAGAGCCCGGGGACATTGGTGCCAGGCCGGCGCCCGCGCAGGGGCGAGCCAGGGTCTCGGCAGGAATCGCTCCCGCCTCGACACCTCGGAGCGGCCACCGCAGCCGACGGCGCGGAGAGATGGCAGAGGTGGCAAAGAAGCCGTGAAAATTAGCGTAGGTGCCGCAAGAAAGAGAACAAAATACACAGATTAACAGAAAAACACAGATTAACAAGAAGAAAACAGAAAAAACACAGATTAACAAGAAAAACACAGATTAACAAGAAGCAAATGGAGTTTATTGACACTGTGCAGCCTGCGTCGCGCGGCAGAAACCTGAGGAGTGACCCGAAGGGCACTTTAGAACGGGCGGCGGGGCTTGTGCAGCAACCGAGCAAAAGAACAATGCATTTGTAGAGCAGGACCAGACAAGAGGGGTTTTAGGAGCGGTCGGCTGTGGGAAGGTAAATATCAAATGGGGCAAACGACTGAAGCAAGGGCTTGGCGGGCAGGCGCGTGCCCGCAGCGACTTCGCCTCCTCCGCGCTCGGCCCCCGGTGCGGGCGGACGGGCCGCTCCGCCGAGGCCTCTTTCTGCGTCTGTTCAGCCCTTGCTGCCGTAAACTGAAAATAATCCTCATACAAAATGGCATAGTTTGGGGCGGCATATTTTAATCCGCCAGTAGACCTAATAGGTACAGAATGGTTTCTGGAGTACGTGATCTGTGTTTAATCTTGCGTAATTCCATCTCTGGTGTGAAACTTTCCTATGCCTTAATTCGTTTATCCTCCTTGAAAGTTTTTGTTAAGAATAAATGTATTCGCAGTTCGGTAGCTCCCGGAACATCGTAATCACTCAAAACCTAGTAGCCGTTAATGTTTTGATCCTAGCATATTTTAATCTCCCCCATTTATTTTTGTTTTTAAATTGCATTTTAGCAATTTTTTCTATTTCTTCTTCTGTTTAAGGCTCCTGTTTCTTTCTTATAAATTGTAAAAAAAAAAAATAGTTTGTAAAATTTTTACTGTTAGAATATTCAGGTAAAGACATAAATACTTAGACACAATTTATAGTTCTTCTTGTTAAAAATCTTTTCTATAACATTTACTAGTTTTAATCATATACCTGTGGCATATTCCTTGTTAGGTTTTCCACAAAGTTTTTTTTTTTACTTATTTTTTATAAATATTTCTTTTGTATGCCTTCCTAAAAGTCATATGCAAAATTTTATTTTAATGTGTTTTTGTAAGCTGTATATGTTTAGGTACATTTTCCAGGAACTACTCCATGGCTTTTATGAACATAAGAGAACAAACTCCAAATCCATGAATATTTTATCTCAAATATTTTATGTTATACTTTCCCATATAAAATCTCACAGTGAGCTGTGTTTTACAAGAGAAACTACCCTGTGTTCTTTTTGATGCAGTTGCCTTGAATTCAGTTTGGCCTGAAAACAAATAAATCAACCAAGAAACGAAGCAACAAGAAACTCTTGTATAATTTCCATGTGCCTGATACAGTTTGCGATAGGAAAGTGCACTCTACATTAATATATAATCTAGATACTATATTTTTAGGACAAAACCAGTTTCATTTTTTATCCCTACAGTAAAGGTGTCAGAATGAACCATAAATTTTAAAATGGAAGCATTAGTTAATGCATATATATGTGTGTGTGTATATATCTAGCATTAAAATTTTCTGAAATTGTGCTTCCATTGACTTTTAAACTTAAACTTTAGTCCCATGGGTTCTTTCACTTTAGCATAGCCTATGGATTCTCTGGGACACATACCTTTCTTTATTGCTACCCTTCAGTTCAATCAATGGATGGTTACTAAACGTTCTCCTAGGGAATAGACGGCAGCCCCAGAGAAAAACGCACTTGTGGTTTAAATCCTTACACCTCATCATTGCCAGTATGTTCTTTGATTGATTGATTGACTAGGCAAATGAAGCAACACTTGACCTCAACACACTGCACAGTTTCAATAATTTGTTACTCCTCTTAAGAATAATTTTTCTTTAAAGTGCTTGCTACATTTTCATGATTACAAAATATCATTCTAATTATACAAAATATGCTTTTTGTCACAAACCTTATTCTGATAACAAAGCAACCTACATAGCACAAAATAAAGGAATTTGATAAGTGGGATGCTTCCACATTTTTTACCTCATTCTTAAAACTTTTGTACAATATATATTTGATAAAATAAAAAAGAATATATGATAATTATCTCTTCAGATGGCTGAACCATTCTGCATAAACCTAATCATATCTTGTTTTCTGCAAAGTTTCTGAAAATATTTTAACTGTATTGTAGGAATATTTATATCTCATTTAGATTTTTTAAGTAATTTAGATTTTAAGTAATTTTTTAGATTACTTTAAGTCATCTTTTTATTATTCTGAAGGAGTCAGGAATCATGTCCAGGAGGAGATTTGATTCTAAGACTGCTTGGCTGAGCTCTCCAGTGTCTGTCAATGCGTTTTGAAATTACGGTCCTGTCATCTTTCAAAGAGTAAGTGAGCTGGGAAGGGCATGACAGTGTTCTTCTCTTTCTGCTCATGAGATGGTTTAACTGCCCCAAGGCATCTCAAGGCTGTGGGGTATTTGGAGAGTCAGAAGAGGAGGAGAATGTCCAGCCCTGCAAATCATACACTTCTCATTTCCATTCTATTACATTCTTCATACCAGCTTGAAGTGTACTTATTAAGTGTGCGAGTACAGTGCAAGGGGTAATTAATTCAAAATTGGAAAGGGGTTTTGCTCTGTGTTGGTTCTTTATGCAGTAAAGCAAATCAGAGCCCCAAGTGCAACCTTGATGCTACTCAAAGACCCTACAGTATAGTATGTCCCCAAACTGGCACAGTTTTCTAAGGGGAGGTGGTGTTTGGCTTCCCCGCTGTCAGGTCTGAATGCAGAAATCATGGCAGGAAATCTCAGCAGAGTTCACCTTTTTCTGGCCTCTCATTAACAAGAGTTATATTTTTCTTCCTCAGAAATTTCATACATAAAATACAAAAGCACTCAGTTGAAAATAGATAAAACCTCATTACGTGATAAAGCTCAGACCAATGCACGTTTAACTATCTTGGATAGGAAAGGGTTCATTTTTTGCCTGATAATAATTAAATTGATTTGGATGTTTTAGTTTCAAAACTAAATATTAGGAAAACTAAATATATTGTATGATCTCTGAATGGAACCCACCCTGTTCAGGCACTTTGCTCCATGCTTCATATATAAAAATCAATTTGCAAAATCTCAGCATTATGCATTCCAACTCATCTAGCTTTAACTGCAATGTTATTCTATGGTTTATTTCCAAATTTGCCTTACCAAGTAATTAGAAACAACTTTGGAAGGATACTTAAAGATTGTCACTTTCAAATTTGTGTACTAATCATGTCTTATGTAATTTCATAAGCCATCACCCACACTGTTCCTTTACTAAGTCCAAAGAGATTTATTTCATTTTATCTTTTTCCTTAAGTCAGATTAACTCATTTTTATTGTGCTGATATAAAATCTTGTTTTTTAATGATAAACAAGATTTAAGATCGTTCAATTCATATCTTAAACTGCTCATGTTAATGATAGTACATTATATAAAGACTTTCTTCATATCACTACTGTTCATTAGACAGAATGTTAATTCTACTCCACAATCTTGACTATCAAATGGGATGTGCTTTCTACAATAATTTAATAGCAAATTTCGGTCTTGCTTTTCAGCACACTTAAAAAAACCAGATGTCTAATTGAGGAAATATTATTTGAAACATTTAGCACCACAGGCATTAACATTATGTTAGCGCATACTTACTCCGAGCTATAAATTTTCAATTAATTCACTCAGAGGAGATTTCCTGTTTCATAGCATGTATTTCATAGTAAAACTGCCTGTCACTGTACATTCTTCTCATAGCATCAGTAATGAAACAAAGATATGTCAATTATGTTTCTTAAAGGCAAGTTGTTTTAAAATGTTAAGAAACAATTCCTCACTTAAGGAAAGAATTTCTTCTTTTTAAACCCCTTAAATTTGTTAGAACAATCCTTCCCATCAATCGTCAGTGTGTTTGAGGCAGGAGAAAATTACATGAAACGAGGGACAAGTTATTTTGTAAAAGCATACTTCATACTAAATATTGGGTGTCCTTTTCATATCACGTGATGTTATTGCGGAAGTTTTGAGCCATGCCATGGGGAATGAGAGATAAACAGCAGTGCTGTGATTACTGGACTGGAACTGACACAGGAACGTGAGGAACATATCTGCGACAACTTTAAAGGAAAATAGTGGCGGTGGGAGAATCTCTTATATTACTCAAGTTTCCATAATATAATTTTTTAAACCCAGGAAAGTAAAGACTTCAGTTATAGAAAAAGTACCAGTATGATTATTGTTTTAAATCAATCTGTACCATAAAAATATGCTGTACCTTTCCACAGGGGACTCTGGGAATATCCGTAAGTGTATTTATATGCTGGACCACAAATCAAATGACTCTGAAAGATTTCAGAATGCAGATAATATTCTTTGAGAATAATTAAAGTAATAATAGCATAGAAAAAACTGCAAGTGGTACCACTATTTACTGAGCACTGTGTAAAATTAAGACACGTGGGCGGAGTCAGGCAGCCAGCCATCATAACCCGAATGCACATCAGTCACGTAAGGTCTGCATTGGTTACTGGAATAATAAGGTAGTTAAAAAGTTTGAATAAAATCATTTCAACAAGTTGAATAAAAAGTACTGCTAAATAACTTTGAAAAGATTTAAATTCTTTTTAAAAAATATTTAAATTTCAGCTACAGAATATGTAAAATATAACAACATTAAGTGCTCAGTACTTACAAACCTTACAAAACAAGGATATAATCACATGGAAAGAAAAAAAACCTAAATAATTTCATTATTTTAAAAAGAAAAAGGCAAATTAAAATAGCTAAATGTAATCCAAATGTTAAACTTTAGTAAAACAACCATTAGTAAGATAAAAAAAGAAGTAAAGACAACTTAATTTAAAATACAGACAACTTTCTGGAGAAATATCTCATTAAAATACAGATACAGAATACAAATAGTTTAGAAAAAGATAATTTAGGAAATAGGATTTTTTTCTTTGGTTTTCTATTTTTAATATGCATGATATATAATATATATACATGTCAATCAATTTGAAACTACCAATGAAGGTGAATTGTTCTAAATTTTTTTCTAAATTGAGTTTCTAAGAAACAGTAATGATTAGTGAATATAGAAAAAGTCACTTTATAAAATCCAGAAAAGCTCTGATACTAAATTGAAACAAATATAGAACAAACAGAGGTAAAGATTCATTTTACATGTGACCATAGTGTAATCTTTAAAAAAATTAGCTATTCTGTTCCAGAAGTATGTTAAAGGAATTAATATATCATTATCAAGGTAGATGCTCCTTATCAGTTTATCAAGACAGTAGACAAATGTAGAAAAGATAAAATGAACACATTAATGGATTTGAATAAAACTACTTGATCAAGTTCAATACCTCCTTATTAAGCAACTATTCTTAAGAAACAAAGAAAGAAGTATTGATCAGATAATACACTCTTATACCAACCAAAACATCAGGCTTATTTATGATGAAATTTGAAAAACTGATCCTAAAATTTATTTGTAAAGAAAAACTGCATAAGAATATTCATGCCTTACCTGTTTTTTGTCTAAAATATTGCCTAAACTCCATATTTTCATTTTCTCTTTTTAACAGGTAATTGTAAAATCCTTGATTTAGCAGCCTTAATCTAGTTCTAAGTCTTGAGCTATAAAATTCCTCTATTAGTGCAGAGAAACAGAACCAATAGGAGACATAGGTAGGTAGATAGATAGATAGACAGATGATTGATTGATAGATAGATAGAGATATTTAAAGAAATTTACTATTAGGGATTGGTTCACAGCCCATGTGATTATGGAGACTGAGAAGTGCCATAATCTGTCATCCACGGGTTGGAGAGAGTCAGTGGTGTGGTTGCAGCCTGGGTCTGCAGACCTGAGAACCAGGAGCATCAGTGGTGTAAGTTCAAAGTCACGGACCTAAGTCTGCTGTCCCAGCTCTAGCAGTCATGCTAAGAGAGAGAATTCTCCCGTCCTCCACCTTTAAGTACAAAATGTCCAATTTCCTTAAGTGCTAAATTTGACGGTTGGTGTCTCTGACATTTCACTTTGACAGTTCTTGTTCTATTTTTTTTTTGTGAAGGTACACATGCACTCTTGCAAACATACATTTTGGCTCGTGGTTATCTTTCATATTTTTTGAGCAATTTTTTGTGAAACCATGAATAAGTCAAAAATTCATGTTATTTTCTAGTATGAGCTCC
>CAUYSK010022317.1:0-36576 GCA_963575035.1 Avahi laniger | reverse complement strand
TTAGAACCCAGTCCAGTTGAACAGCTATCATAAAAATAAAAATAGCTAATGATTTTTTAGCATTTATTATGATTATCTATTAAGTTTAGCACTTTACATATATTATCTCATTTAATTCTTGAAAGATTTTTAGTGTTTATTAATATATTTATACATTTGATCTTGAAGCAAACATGAGGCTTCTGAATCGCAACAGACTATTATTACTTACAGCAATAATGGCATAAGTTCCCCACACACCATTCTCCCTGTTCTGGGGTGATGCAATGAAAGCTGAATGATTACAATTGTGCAAATAAATTACTCTGTACCACAGGAGAGGAATCCCAAAACTATGTATCTGGACATTTAGTCTCCTATATAGTCTCCTCTAAATAGGGAAAAAAACTTTATATATCTCACATAAACAAATCTTTTGGAATTCTTTCACATTATCCAAAAAAATAGCCAATATAAAATAAATATATGATTTGGAGATGTCTCTTTAGTAAAATATAACATTGATTAAGCCAAGAATATTGGGGAAAATACTTTGAGAAAAGAAAAAATGAATAAATACAAATATTCACACACTTTTATGCCTTGTCTTTATGCTCTATAAAATATATTTGAGACATGTTTTGATCTACACCATTATTTTTTTAAAACAGTCTCCAGAGACAAAAAGCTGTGTCTTCTATTTAGGGATTTGTCTTTCTATTGTCTACATCCAGTTTTGAAATGTTCATAAACATATACAACACATATAAACAAATAATCATGATTACTATTTTCATATACTTTGTCAGTTTGTATCATTTTGTCCATTATTATTTATCGTTTTTAACTTAAAAAGAATGAACAAAAATCTCTTTAAAAACAATAGCAACTTTTTTCAACTTCAATTTCTGTACACAAATTCAGATAAATTACCTTAAAAGATCAAGGTCACAATTAGTAGTCATTATTGCTGTGTTTTATATTTGTGATTTATTAATTATTCTGTTTATTTTCAATTCACTTATGAAAATTTGAAGAGTTAGTTATACATATTCTACTTCATTGCTGCTGCTTTCCAGAATACAACTTTTTCTGGTAAAATGATTCTTTTCATTTATATTAATAGTTTTAATTTTTTAAATTAAAAAATAATGTTATGATGTGTTTATATTAATGATAAAGCTAAAGTAAAATTATAATATTCATTTTGAAATTATCAAGGGATAAGAAGTTGTCTTCGAAGTTCATCATTTGTAGGTTGCTTCATTTAGGCCCTGCAACATAGGTTATTTACTAATTTAAAAGCCTTTATTATACTTATTACCTGAATTATGTAATAGGTAATCATATATAAGACGCTGTTACCAGTTTCTAGCATCCTCAGGCATTTTTCATCTCATATAAATAACCAGAAGTTAAATGTTTTTAATTAAGCATTAGTGTTTAGTTTGGGGTGTTTCTTTTTCTATGTGGAATTACTTTCAACTCTATTCTGCCTGTTCTAATGAGAACAACAAGAACTCCAAAGGGAAGAATTAGCCAACCCTACAGGAGAAAAATAAGGTCCTTTGAAATCTGCTTTCCTAGAAGGAATTGTACCTTGCAAAAGAATTAATTTGGGAAGTTTGGCCTATAATTTTGAATGCAAAAATAAAAAAGGTAAAACACAGCATATAATAATAATCTGTCTTTCAAAATGTCAGAAATAGCATTTTACCCCTTAAATCTACTGTAATAAAATAATAATGATGAATTTTAAAAAGAAATAGCATTTTAAATAAAAGCAGCTGTTTTACAAAACACTAGGTACTAATTACTGTGTTAAACTCTTCATAGACATAATTTCACTTTACCTTCATAACACACTTTACTATGGATATTTGTGTACAGGCCAATAACTAAAAGATACTCACGTAGAGAATTCAAAGTAATTAAATTGAAAATATAGATACTAGCACTGTATATTTTAATTTTCATCATTGTAAATGATTAGTGTTAACATTCATAAGAAAGATATTGTATAAATATGTTAAAATAAATATTTTAAAAGTACTCCAAATATATTCTTTGAGAATTTGAGTCAAATATTTTATTGATATCAGATTATAATACATAGTTTAATTTAAAAATGAAAACAAAGTTTAAAATATTTGTAATAACTGACATACACCTATTCATAAAGCTATTTCCCTAAATTTTCGTAGGTCTTATTTCTAAATTAAATGTTAATTTTAAGTCTTACTAAAATACTTTGGTTTCAAGAATTAGGTGATCTTTTTGTTTAGAAAAACACATTTTGCAAATATGTGTAAATTGGCCTAGGGCATTGTATCAGAAAAATAAGTGAAAATTATGGAACAGATTCAGAGTTATCAAGTATGACAGGATTATTTATAACAGTCATACGGTCCTAAGAAAATGGACTTTCATGAAAGAACTGCAGGGTATTCTCAAATTTATAGGACCCTAGAATTAGACACAAAAAGTCATAACTACATCTAAATAAATTTCAAATCAAATTAGGTAATATAGAAAACTGAGTTACTCTTGCAGATTTTACTGGGTTAATAAAGAATTGGGTACAATAACTTAATGTAGGACTTTGAACTACAGAACCATCTCCTTTAGGTTATGAAGTCATTGACTTCATAAAATCAGGTTCAGTTACACAATCAGAATGGCAAGAATCCAGGCAGTGGCATAGAGTTTTAGATAAACTTGATCAATATCCACTAATCTCAAATTATTTACAAAGATATAGCTACTACTTTAATTTGCTAACATCTTATCCTTGCAACTCAGGAAGATGTAGAACTAAGAATATAAATGTTTAAGAGAGTGACAACTCCTTAATAAAATTATTTCATAAAGAAATCTTTGTGCTTTCAATAATTTTAATTTTAAAATTTAGCAGTATATACTCTTCTGTGACTATTTATTTCACTTAACACCCAAGAGAAATTAGTTCACAAAAAGATATGCACAAAAATATCCATAGCAGTTTTATTAATAATGGACAAAAGCTAGAAGTAATACAGATATACGTCAATATATAAATGGAGAGGAAAATGTGGTAAATCATATAAGATGCTCAGAGAAATAACAAGAAAAACAAACAGATCACATCTTAGCATAATATCATAGACTTGCTCTTTTTGTAGAAACTTACTAATTTACATACTACACTGACATGAGATCTAAATTTCATGATATCTACATGTTTAACTTACTTATTGGACTAAGTACGTGAAAAGATTATAACTGACATATATAAAAAGAAATTAAATATTTAAAATATATAATGATTGTTAAAAATATTTGAAAGTATGTGAATTTTGTAATGACCCCCAACATTTATCAAAGGCTGATTAAAAAGTGATTGCTAAATTTGCTAGTCTTAATAACATATTAATAGTATAAGTTTTGTACATCTAAGCTTTAAAATTTGTAACTTCAGTAAATTGAAAATTAATTAAACTGAACTCTTCAGTTCTCATTTCTGTGAGTAAATCTTCTATCCAGTGTATCAAAACAAACAAACAAAAACAGAACCCTCTTACATAAAACAACAAACAGTAACACAAATTCAGATTTAAGATGATCAGAGATCACTTCTAATAGTTCCTCAGAATTTAAAAAGATTTTATAGAAAAGAGATTCTTTTCCTCACTGTATATTTTTGTCAGCTTTGTCAAAGATTAGACTACCATATGCAGATGGTTTCATCTCTGCGCCCGAATGTTCATGGCAGCACAATTCACCACTGCAATGATGTGGAAACAACCAAACTGCCCATCAATCCATAAGTGGATTATTAAAATTTGGTATATGTATACTATGGAATATTACTCAATCATAAGAAATGACAGTGATCTAGAACCTCTTATACTTTCCCGGATTAAACTTAAGCCCATTATCCAAAGTGAGGCACCACAAGATCGGAAGAATGAGCTCCATTTGTACTCGCCATCAAATTGATACTAACTGATCAACACTAGGGTGCTCACAAGGCAGTAATACTCTCCAGGGATTAGGGGGATGGAGGGGGTAAACCGCAACTAAAGGACACGGGGAGCATTGTAGGGGGGTAGGGCATGCCTTTAACCCTTGCTTGGGTAAGGCAAAGACATAAAGTATAACCAAAATGTTTGCACCCTCATAATATCCTGAAATAAAAAAAAGAGAGAGAGGAAAAAAAAGAGAGAAAAAAAAATAAAAAAAAAAAAGAGAGGAAAAAAAAAGTACCCAAGTGTGGTGGCACGTGCCTGTAGTCCCAGCTTCTCAGGGTACTGAGGCAAGGAGATCGGTTGAACCCAAGAGTTGAGGCTGTAGCGGGCTGTGATCATGCCACTGCACTCTAGCCTAAGCAACAGGGCAAGACCCTGTCTCTAAAAAATTTTTTAAAAAATACATGTATATCTTTTTATCATGAATGAATGATTAGTTGTATGAACCATTTTTCTCTAGCAATTTTTAAATAATCATTGTCATTTAATTTCTGTACATGGTATGCCAGTCCCCCGACCTTGTGCTCTGATCCATTCTTCACCTTCCCTTGTCCTTTCTCTACTATGCAGGGCCTCCCTCTCAATTCCCAGGCTCTCCCCAATATGGATGCCAACTAGATTCTGCAATAGGGGGCATCAGTAGAAGATGAAAACCCACAGGGATTGGAGTGCTCAGTGATTTTGTCCTTCTTCCTCTAGTTACAGGAAACAAAATTACAAAACAATTTTATAAATATTATTAATTTAAAAGAAAACAAGCAAAAATAAATGATTATTTCAATGATATTGTACAAAATATAGGTGTAGAGGAGATCTGAATATAAGATAAGTATGTACCATTACTTCAGGATAAACAAGTGGCTGATATGCAAAGGTTTCTACCTGTTGTAGAATTTTAGGTAATAAACTAAGAAAGAATGATGGAATGAGAGAATTACCATTGTATAGGCACTAATAAATAATGGATAAAGGTCACGATTTTCAATACTGCCAAGGTCAGCAAAAAGGGAGACACACAGGCATTGCATAGATCCCATGGAAGTACACAGAATCACCTGTGTAGCGGTTTTGCCAAAGGTCTTTTGTTTGTTAGTTTGTTTGCTTCGAGACAGAATCTCGCTCTCTCGTCCCAGGCAGAGTGCAGTGGCGTCATCAGAGCTCACTGCAACCTCAAACTCCTCAGCTCAAGCTGTCCTCATGCCTCAGACTCCCAAATAGCCTGGGACTACAGGCGCACACCACTGTGCCTGGCTAATTTTTCTATTTTTTTAGTAAGACAAGGTCTTGGTCTTGCTCTTGCTCAGGCTGGTCTCGAACTCCTGAGCTCCAGTAATCCTCCCACTTTGGCCTCCCAGGCTGTTAGGATGACAGGCGTGAGCCACAGCACCCTATCATGAACAAAGTCTTAATGTAGACAAGCAGCTATCCATAACTATCGGTGATAAGTGGAGTGTCAGGAACATCGGATTCACTGTACTGTCCTTTGTATTATTGCATGTGTTTTAGAATTTGTATAATAAAACATCTTAATAAGCAAAAAAAAAAAAAAAAGAAAGAAAGAAAAAAAGAAATAATGCATGGAAAACAAAGGATTTGAATTCTGGTTTCTTAATTCCAAGTCCAAAGCTTTTTTCCAAGTACCTTCTAGATATTTGGCACTGGGCTGGGCAAGAGGCACAGAAAGTCAAATGAAATCTCAAGAAGCATACGAGGAAGTAGAGGGGTAGAAAGAAAAGATGGTTAAAAGCAAATTTGACAAGAGGAATACACAGTACTGATGTAAGGGTTAGAGGGGTCTTACAAGCTCAGTCATCAGACTGGCCAAAGTCAGCATAAAGGAGGAACTCCTGGGAGCCATGAAGCAAAAACATCAAGGAACTTACAAAGGAAAACCCATCAGACTAACTGCAGACTTCTTAACCAAGACCTTAAAAGCCAGAAGGGATTGGGACCCCATCTTCAGCCTTCTTAAACAGAACAACTGCCAGTCTAGAATTTTTTATCCTGTCAAACTAAGTTTCATATATGAAGAAGAAATAAAGACTTTTTGAGACAAGCAAACACTGAGGGAATTTGTTAAAACCTGACCTTCTCTAGAGGAAAAACTCAGAGACACATTATACATGGATCAGCACAACAGATGCCCACAAGTATAAAACAACCCAAAAGCTAAAGCTCAGAGCACAAGATGTAAAACAAAGCAATAAGGATTTGTTTTACAAAAGCAAACAGGATAAACAGAACAGAATCCCACATATCAATTCTATCAATCAATGTGAATGATTTTAATGCCCCACTCAAGTGACACAGGCTGAATGAATGGTTGAAAAAATACAACTCAAGTATCTTCTGTCTCCAGGAAACACATCTAACGCATAAGGACACATCTAACCCATAAGGGAACACATCTAACCCATACGATGAAGGGATGGAAAAAAATATTCTATGTAAATGAAAACCAAAAGAAAGCTGCTAGAGCCATTCTCATATCAGAAAAAAATTGACTTCAAATCGACAAGAGTAAAGAAAGACAAAGATGGTCATTATATAATGGTAAAGGGAGCAATTCAATAAGAAGAGATAACAATCCTAAATATGTATGCACCTAACAGAGGAGCACCAAAATTCCTAAAGCAAACCTTACTAGATCTAAGCAAAAAGATAAACAGAAGCATGATAATTGCCAGGTATTTCAACATCCCACTGACAGAACTGGACAGATCATCCAAGCACAAAATAAAGAAAGAAACACCACACTTAAATGGGATGCTAGAAGAAATGGGCCTAACTGACATTTACAGAACATTTTACCCTAAAACTACTGAATATACATTCTTCTCATCAGTACATGGAACATTTTCCAAGATTGATCATATCTTAGGCCACAAAACATGTCTCAATAAATTCGAAAAAATAGAAGTTATACCATGTATCTTCTTACACCACAGTGGAATAAAACCAGAAATCAACTCCAAGAGCAATACTCAATTCTATACACACTCATGGAAATTAAACAACCTGCTGCTGAATTATTATTAGGTCAATAATGAAATTATGATGGAAATCAAAAGATTCCTTGAACTGAATGCCAAAGGGGACACAAGCTATCAAAATCTATGGGATTCAGCAAAAGTGTCCTATGGGGAAAATTCATAGCCTAAGTGCCTGCATCATTAAGACAGAAAGATCAAAAATCAACAATCTAATGTCACATCTCAAGGAACTATAAAAGGCAGAGCCAATGAAACCCAAATCCAGCAGAAGAAAAGAAATAACTAAGGTCACAGAAGAACTAAATGTAATGGAAAATAAACAAAAAAATAAAATAAAAAGGATCGATGAAGCAAAAAGTTGTTTCTTTGAAAAAATAAACAAAATTGTCAGACCTCTTGCTAGATTAACCAGGAATAGAAGAGAAAGGACTCAAATAAGCTCAATCAGAAATGAAAAAGGAGATATTACAACTGATACCAAAGATATACAAAATATCATCTGTGAATACTATGAAAATCTCTATGCACATAAACTCAAAAATGTAGAGGAAATGGACAAATTCTTGGAAACATACAACCTCCTAAGACTCAATCAGAAAGAAATAGAACTACCGAACAGACCAATAACAAGCAACGAGATTAAAGTGGTTATAAAAAAGCTTCTAACAACAAAAAAAGCCCTAGACTAAATGGATTCACAGTTGACTTTCACCAGATATACAAAGAAGAGCTGGTACCCATACCACAGAAATTATTCCATAATATCACAAAGGAGGGAATCCTCCCCAACTCATTCTATGGAGCCAGCATCACCTTGATACCAAAGTCAGGAAAGGACAGAAAAAAAACCCCACAGACCAATATCCCTTATAAATATAGATGTAAAAATTCTCGATAAAATACTAGCAAACTGAATTCAACAGAACATCAAAAAATAATCCACCATAACCAGGTGGGCTTCATTCTAGGGTGCAATGATGGTTCAGCATATAGAAATCAATAAATGTGATTCACCACATAAACAGAAGCAAAAACAAAGACCACATGATCATCTCAATAGATGCAGAAAAAGCATTTGACAAAATTCTGCACCCTTTCATGATAAAAACCCTCAATAAACTAGGCATAGAAGAAACATACCCACAGCTAACATCATACTGAATGGGGAAAAGTTGAAAGTATTCCCACTAAGAACTGGAAGAAAACAAGAGTTCCCACTCTCACCACTTCTATTCAACATGTGTTGGAAGTCCTAACCAGAGCAATCAGGCAAGGTAAAGAAATAAATGGTATCCAAAGCAGGAAAGAGGAGGTCAAACTATTGCTTTTTGCTGACAATATGATCTTATATCTAGAAAACCCCAAAGATTCCACCAAGAGACTCCTGGAATTGATAAATAAATTCAGCAAAGTCTCAGGTTACAAAATCAGTGCACACAAATCAGTAGCATTCCTATACACCAACAACAGCCAAATTGAGAGTTAAATCAAAGACTCAATACCATTCAGAACAGACAAAAAGAAAATAAAATATCTAGGATTATACTTAACCAAGGAGGTAAAAAATCACTACAAAGAGAACTATAAAATGCTGAGGAAAGAAATCACAGATGACACAAAATAATGGGAAACATATCGTGCTCATGGATTGTTAAAATCAATATCGTTAAAATGTCCATACTGCCCAAAGTTATTTACAAATTCAATACAATCCCCATCAAAATACCAACATCATGTTTCACAGATCTAGAGAAAATAATTCTATGCTTCATTTGGAACCAGAAAAAAACCCGAAAAGCCAAAGCAATCTTAATCAAAAACAACAAATCTGGAGGTATCACATTTCCAGCCTTCAAACTATACTAGAAGGCTATAATAACCAAAACATCATGGTATTGGCACAAAAATAGAGACACAAGCCAATGGAACAGAACAGAAAACCCAGATATAAAACCATCCACATACAGCCAACTGATCTTTGACAAAGTAGACAACTATATACACTGGGGAAAGAAGCCCCATTCAATAAATGGTGCTGAGAGAATTGGAGAGCCACATGCAGAAGAATGAAACAGTATCCATACCTCTTATCACCGACAAAAATTAATTCATGATGGATAACAGACTTAAATTTAAGGCATGAAACCATAAGAATTCTAGAAGAAAATGTTGGAAAACCCCTTATAGACATTGGCTGAAGGAAAGAATTTATGAAGCAGACCCCAAAGGCAATCACAGCAACAACAGAAGCTTGCAGTCTTAAGCACATGCTACCAATTTTCAGATCTGTATAGCAGCATCTCAAAGAACAGACAAGAAACGAAAGAATTGCCTTTGCTTTTGCTTATACTGGTCAGTATTCTCACATTCTGTTATGATTTGTGACACTTTAGGACGTTCTATACCCTAAGGTATAGCTAGCCAAGTGTTTTGGTAGAAATGCTACAGACATGTCTGAAACAAATAATTCCCTTTAAGTGCCTTCCAGAAAGTCAATGGTGTTTAAAATAATTTACTATTAATTGGACAGGTATCCTTGCCTAGTAAAAACTGTGTTTGTAAATTCTGTTTATCTTCTCCCATTATTTGTTTTTTGTTTTAATCATCAATGAAGTGAAATTTCAAGTTTAATTTTCCAACAGCCTGAACCCTTGTAAAAATCTAATGCACTGGAATGAGGCTCTTAATGTGATTTCTCAAGTATTTTGAGGTAGGGTGGTTAGATGAACAACCAGAACATAATCCATTTTCAGCTGGCAGGATAGTCAAATAAACAAAAATATGTTTCTGAATGAAAGATATTCAAAGAAATACATATTACTGCATGTTTTCAGTATGATTATGTAATAAGACTCCACTTCAAAGCTAACTTTTCATTTGGATTACAAGTGCAAAAAGGTCAGGGCTATGTTTTCTGTAGGAATTTTTACTTTTGCTTATTTAGAAGCCATTAAAGGGCCAGAAATTCTTGCTATTTAGAGGCCTCCATAAAGATGAAAATAAACACATTTAATAATAAATATTTGTGTTTTAGATACAGCCATATTTTTGCTATAATATAGCTATTTCTTTACACCATTGGTTTAAGATTTTCTTTAATGAGAAAATGTTTCTTAAGAAACACTATGTCTATAATAGATAATCCATAAAATAGTTTCTAAATTGTTTCATAAATTGTTAAACAAATTGGTTGTCAACATGGATAAACTCTCCAACATGTCCTGCAATAAATGCATAAAAGCTCATGAAAACCTGGGTTAAAAAAGTTTCAAAGTTTTCTAGAATTTTCAAAGTTTTCTGAAATTTTTCATCTTCAAATATGCTCAATATTAACAATTTGAGTCTAAAAATTTTAGTTCGTCCTAAATACAAAACTAATTAATAAAAACAATCTGGTTTCATTCACATAGTGGACCTATTCTGGACCATTCAGAAGGCGATGAGGGACCCAAGGGACAGATCCATGATTTCCCTCCCTTATGCTGTCTCATTGGTCACTAAGTCTTTCCTAAAATCAAAATTGCAAACACAGTGCAACTGTAGTTTGAACTCCATTTCCTTCACTCCTGCCCTAGTTATTAGGTTGCACAGAAACAATAAAAAGACCAAATGAATTATAGCAGGACTGCTCTAACTTGAGAGGTAAGGGTATATTTATTTATAGTTCAGGGCCAAAGCTACTTCCTTAGATTGTGACGATCTTAAGAACAAGAAATATCTAATGCAAAATATAATGGTTTGCACCTAGTATCATTAATTAATTAAAAACAGAAAGGAAGAAATGATTGCAAATTTTTGATGATGAAGAAACCAAAGGTTCCCTGAAACACTAAGTTTGGACCAAGGTCATTCGATATTATTAGCCAGAGTGTGGCTGCAAAGAGAAACCAGGAAGTGCTGAGTCATCGAGAGCATATGCAACATCGCAGTCAGCACTTGTGGTGCCAGATTCAAAGGTGAGCGTACTTCCTTTGACCTGCCACTCTGCCATCCTTCTCTCACTAGCTTAGGGTGGGTCATGGAAAGCTGACTGCCACCAAGTTGAGGAGCAGCATGAACCTTAACAAATAACACTACTTAACAGTCTCAATTCTATATGCTTGTCTCCAAATATGGTTATCATGAGAAATTGTTTAAAAATATATATATATAGCGCATTTAATACCTGTCAGAATTAAGTGAGTATACCTCTAGTTTCCAGTAATAGAAGTCGAGATAGTTTTCCCCTCAAATAATCAGTATACCTTTGTCAGCATGAAATTTATGTGCATTTATTTTTCCAAACAGTCCTTACCAAAACAGTTAAATCCAAATGATCTTTGCATGACTAAAACCCTTGCAGTATTAGACAGAAAAACTATAAAACAGGGGAAATAACACCCTAGAGTCAAAAGATTTGTGGTCTAGTCCTGACTCTGCCACCAGACAGGTAACCTGGAGAAAGTCACTTCCATGCTGTTTCTTTATCTGCAAGATGAGAATAACAATACTTCCCCAGTCGCCTTTACCGATGCAGTGAGAATAATTATATTAACAGCAATTAACAAACGGACAACTGTCATGAAAAAAAGGGAGTGATGCATTCATCATGTATCTTTCAAAAAGCAAAATTTCGGTCTCAGGGCAGTTTCTATGCATTTCATTAGCAACATAAAATAGTTTCACTGGATTTGAATGTTTAAATTGTCACCCAGGTTAGAAGCAACACATGAAGATATATGTGGAGACAGTTACAGTAGTACATGGACAGAATTCAACAGTACTGGGCCATATAAAAGTATATTTTAAGAAAAAGCAATTATATATGAGAAATATCACAATAATACTTCATTGAGAAAAAATAAAGTTTGAAGTGACGAAGAATTAATACCTATCATTTTCTTGCAGAAACCCCACAAGTGCCTTATTTAAATTAAACCAACTTTTCCTCGATCACTAGCATTTAATTAATTTATTTTTTCCTTCTCATCGCTCTGTCACCCAGGTTGGAGTGCAGTGGCATGATCATAGCTCTCAGCAACCTCAAACTCCTGGGCTCAAGTGATCCTCCTGCCTCAGCTTCCTGAGTATCTGGGATTACAGGTGCACACTACCATCTCTGGATAATTTTTCTATTTTTTTTGTATAGACAGGGTCTCCCTATGTTGCTCAGGCTTGTCTCAAACTCCTGGCCCCAAGCAATCCTCCCACCTCGGACTCCCAAAGTGCTAGGATTACAGGTGTGAGTAGCATTTAACTTTTAAAATCACATTTAATGTTATAATTATCATAACCGAAGAAAAACGGCAAGCATTGATTTCCACAATATTTTATTTGCTGTACATTAGCCAGTTGTGTAAATAAGCATTGTGAACTGGCCTGGGATTCAACTATAGTTACAAAGTTTTATCTCCTAGAAATCTTGAGTCCCCCAACCCCAATGTAGACTTTGGGCAATCCCCTTTTCAGTCCTTTTACTATCCTTGTACTCTGAGATGACACATGTAACTGAAAAAATTTACTCTCTCCCTGTTGTGTGTAAAACCAAAACATGAAGATTCCTTCTTGACTCTTGACTCTCAGAAGGAAGAACAGACTAGGGTGGCTTCAAGTGCATAGTCTTGAGATTAAATGTGGAAGTAATTTTAGCACCTGAAGATGGTAGAGGATGGCAAAGTATTCAAGATGACAACATAACTCTATCAAACATACATTTACTCAACAGCTCCCATGTCCATGGTGTCCATGACTTGCAGCTGTCACCCGACATAATGTCATGCTTACCCAAAGAAAAACTAGGCAGACCTGATGGATTCTGCTGGACTTAATCATTTTGTCCAAGAGAATGAGAGACACACATAATGTTAGAATTTGAAGAGGACTCTGTTGAGTTCTGCCACCCATTCTATGAACAAAACCACCCCCCTTCAAAACATTCCTGTTGAGTGGTTGTTCCAAGGAGGAGAGGAAGAGGCACTAAGGTAACTAAGTATTTGCCAACTGTCAAGTACTTAAGAGGCACCTAACTTCAGAGACCTCACTTCATATGTGTGCTAATTTTACAAATGAAGAAACTGAAGCTTAGAAGTAAGACGCATAATATAGTCAAGTCACACATGTGAACCCACATTTGACCTCCCCTCTTAGGTAATCAATAATATCCAATAATCAATAAATAATAGTTTTTGTTATTTCAACAGTCCCATGTGTACCTTCAAACTTTTTATTTAAATTTTCACATTCAAACTTTTTAAGACACCAGCATAATACCTTTCACAAAAACACCAGATAGTGAATTACTGAACTGTGGTTCATAAATTTGTTCATGGTTTACCCTACAGACATTTATCCTGCTCAGTCACTTTTAATAACATATGTATGAAGTTGATGCCAACCCACAATCAACAGAATACATTATTATTAATAATTGTCATACTGTCACATTAATTGTCATACTGTCATATTAACTATCTTCTGTCTCAGAAATGAAGTCCACATATGTGACATAACTGCCTAGCACCAGGGTTGCAGTCTTCTGACGGAGTAATTTTCTTCTACACAAGCTACAACTAAATTCTCAACCTTGGTCTGCCTACCCGTGATCTAAAAACGTTTTCAGCCTCTTCTAACAGTGGCCAAGAAAACACATGCAATTCACAATAATTTGATTCACAATAATTTCTATGTAAAAATGGGATAATTTTTAAGGACCTCAAGGTCCTTCAAAACACTTTAGGGTGGCAAGCTATGCCTGCCAGAATGTGTTTACTGGAATTACTAAATAAATAACCATGAAAAGGAGATGGAGGTGAAAATCAAGATTGTAGAAAATGTGAGCAGCACAGAGAAAGGGAGTCAATCCTATATAATACTGCCTGCCTCAAAAAAAAAAAAAAGAAAAAATTGCACCAAAGCTTTCTTCATTCAAGCAATTGGTTTTGTTCCCTAAATGCTCCCCCACATATCTAAGTGCAGTGAGTACATTCCCAACTCCTACTGCCAAGTTAAAATGAAAACGTTCTCAGTCTAGAAATGATTGAGGTGGTTTTCTTTAATCAAATTAGAGCGGCCAAATGTTCCTTTCAAAGGTAACTGTCTACTCTGCAGCTGTATGCAAACTACCACATCAAATGTGAGGGAAAAAAGTAGCGATAGAATTGTGTCCTTACAGTACAGTGCTAGTTGCAGAGATGGAGAAACAAAAGCATCCGTACAGTTAAGAATTACATTCACAGTGAGGCTTCCAGAAATATGCTGACTTCACAAACTGTGAACAATATACTGAAACTTTCAGTACATAATTAGCTATTTTGGGGAGGGGAGCACTATGGGGGAAATTCCCCCTTAAAAACAGCTAAGCAGCAATAGATACCTTGAGTCATTTACCCTAGCGGACAAAGCTTCTCACTGAGAAACATTAAAAGACTGGCTGAGACTTCACAGAAAAAAAAAAAAATCTCATAGATCTTGCTTTTTCACTTCCTGGCTCCATCAAAAACATACCACAGTGAGTAAACTTGAGTATCCCACAAGCTTCAATTAAGTTTTTAATGACTCATTTGCATGTAGAATTTATTCTTTTAAATCATCAGACATGGGAAATTCCTGCAAAGAATTAATTCATAATGGGCTTATTTTTTCAGTTTGTTTCCCTTAAGAAAAATCAATTGGCTAACATTTCCAATGTGATGTTTAACTAGCTTTTGCATGTTACAGTTTATACCAGCTGTTGGTGTCAGAGATGGTATATTAACAGTATGAAAACTTAGAATATGACAATGAATTTAGATAGCCAGGTGCAAGTGGCAATGGAAGAATGAGACAATGTTCTTTCTACATTTATGGATCCTCTCCAGATGATTATACTGTCCCCCAAATTAAGGAATGTATTATAGAATAAAGAGGATAAAGTATATCTCATATTTCTCCACAGCAGCTGTTCTTAAACTTTTTTACTTCTGGCAAAATTTGCAAACTAATTCCTTGGTTTGCACTCCCTTGACATACTCAAATGTAAGGACTGCTGCATAAAGAAAACTTCCTGCAGGTAATAAGCAATTCTCAAGCTACAACGCTTCTACTCTCAAGCAAGAAAGCAAATTGAATTGCAAGAAAAAAAGGACATTTTAATTATTCAAAAATTTATTTCAAGAAATGCATCAGATGGATTTCCAGTTCAAAATGGCAGACACATCACAGATATTTGTCTTTCTCAGATACTGCTGAAGTAAAAGTAAATAAACTCATAATTACCAAAGGGTACTACTCCCCAAAAAAGAGAGTGGGGGAGGGAGAAAGAGAGAGTTTAGAAAATTTTCTGGATGACTGAAGATAAACAGAAGTAAGTCAGTGGAGGAAGTTACCAAAAACGACGGTGGTCTCCAAAGTGGAGAACATATAATCAGAAGACATATTAAGAAAATATCTTCTGTTTATAGGCATTTTTAATCTCTTCAAAATCATTATTTTTGTTCATTTTAATATATAATAATATAACTGTGTGTACATAACTTTTATAAAGCAGTGAGTATCAGTGGCATGCTCAAATATTTTTAGTGTTGGGAGGCCACTGCCCTAGAACAAGCTATAGGGCACTGTGGAAGAAGCAGAAGCTGGACTAAGAGTCAGCATGTGCAATGGAAAAAGCGAAGGAGAAATGCAGCCCAAATATATAGAGGATAACTGTGCCAGTTAGCATCCCCATTGCCCCCCATACCCAGAACGCTGGAGTAAAACCTTATGGTATTTGGGGATTCTTCTACAGTCTTACAACTGATTTTTCTACTTACCCAAAAGTAAAGCTTGTGAAGCATACTCCCACCTCAAGTTTCCTAGTCCTAACAAGCCTCCTAGAAATTTTACTCAGAAATGAGAGATACCAGGAAGGAAAAGGTCATATTTAATAGCCACACTAGCTACCCAAACTAATGGACATACAAGGCAGTAAGGGAGCAAGAAGGTCCAGACTTCTCACCTGTCAAGAAATCAGGAAAATATATGAAATAACCGTTTTCATATTGGACAATAGGCAGTATAGGACTGCCATCCCTGAGAGAGGAGAAACAAATGAGGTGAACCCTAGATTGCCCCAGCTTTCTGTGTGGAAGCAGTTACCAGACCACAGCCGCAGGGAGGAGGAACTCAAAGGTCTGTAGTCTCATTGGGCCGAATACACAGAGAACAGAGTTATGAAGACAAGGATGCTAAAGTGGCTAAAATTTGTCAAAGAGAGTACCAACAAAAAAGCCACCCAAAATGAGAGCTTCAGAAATCTGCAACTACACGAGGTCTATTAAGTCCTTGGCTGAATACTAAGCTATGCATGTGGTGCTATATGAGGCTAGGCAAAGATCAGCTTTTGAGGAAAGACTGTCAAGGAGTTATAAGCTGAGTAAGTCCAGAGCTCACAGAGGGCAAGAAATCTTTCAAGTTCTTACTGGCCAAACAGGAGAGACCACAAACGAGTGATGTCTTAGAAGAGGGTGTAAACCAATCTTGAAGTAAAGCCTACACTAGATCCCATCTCCAACAACAATAAAAAAGACAAACTAAAAATAAGCCTTGGATGTATGAAACTAAACCACAAGTCACTTTAGCATCTATCAAAACAAAGTCCAACACTCTTGAAAGGAACAGAACAAAATCCAGCAGTCAACAATGTTTGGCATCCAGTAAAAATTTCTTAGGCAAAGAGATATATAGGAAAATATGGCCCATAACCAGGAGAAAAATCAGTCAACAGAAATAGACTCAGAAATGACAGAGCTTATGGAATAGCAACAAAAGACATGAAAGCAACTATTATAAATACTACAAATATGCTTAAAGACTTAAAGGAAAACATGAACATAATGAGGAAAAAAATAGAAAATATATATAAAAAAAAATCAAATGGAACAGGTACCAAGATAGGCTATATGCTGGACCAAAGCAAGTCTTACTAACTTTAAAAAAGATTAAAATCACACAGAGTTGCTCTCTGATCACAACACAATTTAATTAGACAGAAAGGTATTTGAAGAATCCCATGTGTTTGGAAATTTAAAAATCCATAGGTCAAAGAAGAAATAACTAAAAAATGTTTAAAATATTTTGAATTGAATGAAAATGGAACCACATCATATCCAAATTTATGGAAAGCAAATAAAACAATATACATGCTTATATTAGGAAATATAAGCTTCTATTTTAAGCAGCTAAAAACAAGAACAAATTAAACCCAAAGTAAGTAGAAAAAAGAGACAAAGATAAAGGTAAATATCAATGGACTCGACAACAGACAAACAATAGAGGAAATTAACAAAACCAAAAACTGGTTATCATCAATAAAATAGATAAAACTCTATTTGTATTATCAAGGAAAAAAGAGAAAACATACAAATTGTCAATCAGGAATGGAAGAGGGGACTACAGATTCTACAGACATTAAAAAGATAAGAAAAGAATAAAGAATCTATACCAATAAACTTTTTTAAAATCTAGATTAAATAGAAAAAATCCCTTGAAAAATACAAATTATAAAAGATGATTCAACCTATAAGGCCTCATATCCATTAAGAAAATAGAAATTTGTAGTTAATAAATTTCTCAAAAAAAAAAAAAATGCTGGGCCCACTGGTAAATTCTATTAAATGTGTGAGAAAGAAATAATACTAACCTGACAAAAAAAATCTTCCAAAAAGGACAGGAGGTAGAAACACTGTCAACTCATTTTATGAGGCCAGCTTTACCTCAAAACCAAAATCTGAGATATTAAAAAAAAAGAAAATTATAGACCAATATCCTTCATGAATGTAGATGCAAAAATTCTTAGCAAAATTTTAGCAATATATAAAAAGGCTACATCATAACCAATGAGGTTTATTGCAGGAATGCAAGCTTGGTTTAATTTTCAAAATTCAATCACTATAATTGACATCATCTTAACAGAGAAAAAGAAAAACCATGCAATCAATTCAATGGTACAGAAAAAATACTGACAAAATTCAGTATCCGCTCATAATAAACTCTCAGCAAACTAGGAATATGAAGGAACTTCACCAACCTGATGAAGGACACCTAGGAAAACTTACAGTTAACATCATACTTAAGGGCAAAAGACTGCTTTCTCCTTTTGAGAACAAAGCAGAGGGATCTGTTCTCACTACTTTTATTCAACATTGTATTAGAAGTTCTAGCCAGTGAAAAAGGCAAGAAGAAGAAATTAAAGACACATATACACATATATACATATGTGTGTACATACAGGGGAAAAGTACACCTGTCTATTCTTAGATGATGTGACTGTGTATGCAAAAAAATACTAAAATTTATAAAGGAGCTACCAGACTAATAAGTGAGTTTTTCAAATCATGAGATACAAGGTTAGTGCACAAAAAGAGACTGTATATCTGTATATTAGCAATGAACAACTGGAAATTGAAGTTGAAAAAAAATGCCATTTACAATAGCATCCAAAAACATGAAATGCATAGGGATAAATTTAACAAAATACAAGCAAAACCTTTACAATAAAAGCTACAAAACACTGATGAGGGAAAGTAAAGATCTAAATAAATGGAGAAATACATTATGTTCATGATCAGAAGTCCCCAACAGTGTCAATATGAATGCTTTCTCCCCAATTAATAGATTAAATGCTATCCCAATCAAAATCTCAGGAAACTTTTTGTATTAACTGACAATCTTACTCTAAAATTTATATGGAAACGCAAAGGACAAGAAAAGCCAAAACAATTTTGAAAACCAAAAACAAAGTGAGAGAACTTACACTATCTAATTAAAACCCACTATAAAACTGTAATACTGAAAACATCAAGGCATTGGCAAAAGGACAGATACATAGATCAATTGAACAGAACAGAATCCAAAAATAGCCTCAAATTTATATGGTCAACTGATTTTTGGCAAGGCTGCCAAGGTATTTCAAAATGAGGAAAGTATAGTTTTTTTAAAAAATGGTGCTGAAATAGCTGGATATCCATATAGGAAAATGAACCCAACTCTTACCTCAAGCCACCCACAAAGAATTAACTTGAATGTATCACAGATCTAACATAAAAGCAAAATTTATGAAATTCCATATGAAAAATTGGAAAAAGTCTATATACCCTTGCGGTAAGAAAGCAATGATGTCTTAGATAAGATACAAAAAAGCACAAACTATCAAGAAAAAAATGATAAAGTAGACTTTAACTAAATTAAGATATTCTCTTTGAGATACAATATTAAGAAAATGAAAAGGCAAGCTAAAGACCTGCAATATATGTAGCTGACAAAAGACTCCTCCAGAATATATAAAGAACTCTTACAATACAGTAAGATAATCCAGTTTTTAAAAACAGTCAAAGTATTTGAATAGATACTTTCCCAAAAAAAGGTATCAGAATGGCCAACAACAAATTAAAAGATGTTCAACAACATTAGGCATTAAGTAAATGCAAATTAAAACCACTATGTGATATCAGTTCATACTCTATACAGAATGACTAAAATTAAAAAGACTGACAATACCAACTGTTCAAGAGGATGGAAATCAAATGGAACCTTCATGCACTCCTGGTGGAAATGGAATAACCAGTTTGGAAAAGTTTGGCAGTTTCTTTAAAAATTAAACGCACATTTGCTATGCCAGTCACAATCCACTTCTAGGTGGATTTCACGTCCAAGAAATAAAAGCACATGTCACATCACTACAAAGACCTATACACAAATGGCCATAACAGTATTACTCATAATAACCCCAAAATGGAAGCAACACTTATGAAATGACTACCAACCAACAGGTGAATGGATAAACAAACTGTGGTAAATTCATATTATGGGAAAGAATGAACTACTTAAATGGTCAACAACATAAAAGAATCTCAAAAATAGTATCTATGAAAACCAGATACAAAAGAACACAACTCTGGAAAGGACAAATATGAAACTCTAGAAAGGACAAATCTAATCTATAATGACAGAAAGAAGATTAGGACGCCAGAGGTCCCGGTAGGGGTAGGGGATTGACTGCAAAGACGCCTATTGGGGTAATGGGAGTATTTTAGATCTTGACTGTGGTGGTTATGTGAGTACATAAATTTGTCGAAACTCATTAAAAATGTATGCTTAAAATGATGTATTTTACCATATATAAATTATATATCAACAAATTTGATTTTTTAAAAAAGCTGAAGTATACCAAAAAAAATCACCAGACATTTAAAGAATCCAGTAGGGAGAAAAACATAAAAGAGTTAACAAAAAAAAACTAAACACTGACAGAAACAAAGATAATATGGAGAACATTTTTAAAATTTAGAGCAATTCAAAGAAATATGGAAATATTACAGAAAACCAGAAGAGGATGCTTTAAAAAAACAAACACAAGAAGCAGGGAACCAAAACAGCTTCTCTTAAGTTAAAAATATTAATATAATTGTCAAAAGAGTAAATTCAATAGACATTTGGAAAATAACACAGAAATGTCTTTAGAATACAAAGCAAAAAAACAAAGAAAAATAGATTAATTAGAAAATAGAGAAAAAGAAGGTAAGAGACACAGAAGTCCCAACTGAAAGACTGAATATCTGACTAAAAGGAGAACCTCAGAAAGAGAGTAGAACAAATGGAGATGAAAAAGTCATTTTTAAAATAAAATGAAGCAAATCATCACTTAGAGATTCCACAGAATGCCCAGCAAACTGAACGGGGAAAAAAAACTTCACCATACCTAGACCCATAATATTTCTGAAGAATACAGTTTATGATAAAGGCAAACAGGGCAAGAAATAATAAAAAGGCAATTATAAACTCCAGGAAAAACAAAATGTTGGACCTGGCAAGAAGGAAACAAAAAGGCCAACTATTTGGCCCAGCACTGAACTCTCTCTCTATATAGATAGCTAGAATAGTGTAAGCACTGTTTACTAGTGTTCAACTTCCAAGGATCAACCTTTAGACAGCACAGGGAAGGCTCTGTTGTGGTTGCAGAACAGAATGCAAATGTTTAACAACTTCAGCAAAGCAGCTGATAGGAATTGTGATGTTAAGGACAGGACAAAGTGGAGGAAAGGTTAGGGGGATAAAATATTCTCCTCTTACTAAATGGAGAATCAAGAGATACTGCCCAAAGTGAATGAATAAAATATTGATGTTTAGGGATATTATTTAAAATTATTATATGAAATAAAAACATTCCTATCTCACAGAAGGTGAAAGAAATGACTACAGAGTAGTATTAAGGAGCTAAATCCTCATCTTTCAGAGTAGGAAGTCAATGGATATTATTTGAAGTTTAAATATCAAGAGATAGAATATAGCATATTATCTAGACTTATGGAGGTAACTACCAGAAGCACCAAAAACAAAGAGTGAAAATAAGTTGTATTGAGTACTAGGATAGGGATACCTGGGACAAGAGCCTTGCATTTTTTATCATAATCCCTTTTGTACTAATCAGTATTATTATGAATGTCATGATTACAAAAAAAATCAGGGGAGGAGGACACAAATTCCTTAAAATTTTTTTCATTAAGAGGGGCATGTCCCCACCCCTTGAATTTGTAGAGCTTTAACTCACAAATAACCAACAAAATGTGGCAGAAGTAACACTGCCTGTTTCCAGGGATGCTGGCTTTCAGAACCATGAGCCACCAACCTACATGAACCACTAGACTTGAAAGTGAAGACACTTGTAGATGAATCAAACTCCCCGCTCTTAAGTCATTTCCACCTGATATCCTGGAGCACAGACATGCCTTTTTGCACTGTGCTCTGTCTGAATTCCCTACCCACTAAATCCGTGAACGTAAGAAAATGGTTTTTTTAAGCCTCTAAATTTTGGGATAATTTACTACATAGCAGTATTAACCAGAACAATTGTTTTAATAGAAAAATGTAATTATTTTATATAAAAAGCTACAAACTCCCCTCCTCCATAAACTTTGGTAACAACTTCCTTGCAACTGACCTGACAACTGACTGGGAACACCACACCTTGTCTTTACTATTCTATTCCTCCCTCCTTCTCTTCTTTCCCTCCCTTCCTTCTTTCATTTTCTTTTTCTTTCTTCCTTCTTTATTATTATTTAATAATGTATTGCTTAATTACTTAATATATTATTATTTAGTAATATATTATTAAATATTAATTATTATTATTGTGACCAGTGATGTCACAGGCCATGACATGATCACAATCAACTGTTCTAAGCAGAGAAGGAAGGTGTTTGGAAAGGCAGCACAAAATAGGAGCACTGGGAGAAGGTTCACCATGGGACTAGCCCCTGGAACCTCACTACTTGTAAGGATAGCTATTGCCATTTATACAAGGCTCTCTAGTAGAATATATATCAGTATTTTTACAAAAATTTACAGCCCAAAAAAATCTGAAACCATGTCCTCAAATTCCACCAAAACATCTCAATCAAATCTGCAGAAACAGATGTGTCCATTTAAAGTACCATTAAAACATCACTTAATATTACTGATATGAAATCATGTTTATAATGTAATAAAAACAGTAGTGGAAGAATTAGCTCAGAAGGGATATATCTCAGAGTCCAATCTACTTGCTAGCCACTACATTATTAAATAACTCCTAATTCCTCAGTCAGAATCCACTTTACTACCATAATTATTAGAGACTGTATAATCCCAAAGTTTTAAATGTGATATTAATGAGTGAATAGAAAAATAATATATCTGATAAGTTTTGGTGTTAATTTAAATTTTTACTGTCAATAAAATTACTGTAAGAGTAATCTTCAATCACAGTTTATTTATTCACTGAGTCATTTACCCAATAGACATTTATTGAACTATATACCAGGCACTGTTTCAGATGCTAGGCATAAATCAGTGAACAAAACAAAAATTCCTGCTCTCATGGAGCTTTTATTCTAATGGGAACCTGATGTTCTATATTCATTCATGCAAATATTCAACAAATATTTGAGTGCTAGGCACAGTAGTCAATAAAATAAAGTGCCCAGAAAAAGTGTTCAAATAACGATGCATTTTATTATTATGGATGTTAAGAATGGTACTCTGAGTTTACCCATTCAACAGCACTGGTTTGAGGACTTTCTAAACATGCCAGAATTTTCATTTACTTTCAGATCCCCAGGTTTCAAATTTTTGAAGTTCACCAAGAAACTTCAGATCTACTTGCTATCCCTGGTTCTCTCACTTCTATCTTCACTTAGCTCATCTTTGCCCATCTTCTTCTTTCTTTTAATGAGTATGTTGTCCTTTTAGATACATAAATATATCTCTAGACTATTCCCTACTTGACTAATGATAGATTCACCTCTGATTTTATCAACTAAAGTGAAAAAAACTTATACCATCTTTTTGAGACAAAGATACTTCTCCTGACTCTCCTCAAAAGTCTTGTTTTACTAGGACTGAATTGGTACCACTGAGTCAACCACACCCATACATTCTCCTTGAGATCAATCCCATCACCTTCAGTCAGCCAGCACTTGAGAGTAGAGAGCAATGTCTCACAAACAGACTTTTTTCCTTTGCACAACTAACTGGTTTAGTTGAGAACCCAACTGACATCAGTTCTAGTCAAATGAGCAAGTAGTTAACTAAATAACCATTGATTAAATCTCATGGGCTTAAAAAAATTTTTAATGACTAACAGGATGTCACAACTTTTCTTTTGTGTCTTAAATGTGTAAAAAAAATGTGTGTTATAAAAAGTGTGTGTTATTTCAAAGAAGCTATGTTCTCCCAATCCTTTCAGGGAACTTACATAATTTACATGCATTTTATTCATGATCAGCACTGAGTTTCTTCTAGCCCAATCTCCAAATCTGTCTCTTGGTTTCTCATGGCTCAACAAGAAAATATTCCATTTTTCCCCAAGGCTACTTAATAACTTCTTTAAGTGATTCTACATGGTTGGAAGGTATACTAAATCATCTAAAACTCCCAACTTGAAACCACTCAAATAATCTCTTGGTTTCCACTAAAAAGTTTTCAAATGTACTTGTCAGAGCCAATACCCTAAACTTTAAAAGTCTGCCCTCGAAATGCAAACATGTCTTTTGTTTTTCTTGCTCTATTGCTGAATAGGTGTAACTGTTAATGCTCCTGACTTTATACTTTCTAACAATAAAAGCCTTTCAGAAAAAATAAATGTTTTCTACCAGCCATGAGGCATATCTAATACAGAAACTATAAGATTACTTAGCAGTAAAAGGAAGCAAAGAAAAACAAGAATTCACTAGAGATTAGTGCCCCTAAAAGAGGATTGCTTCCTTGCTATAGATAGAACTCTTAATGATTTAAACACAGAGTACCTAGAACAAAATTTTAAATGTCATAAGGCAATCATGCCATAGGAACAGCCTCAGAAGATAAATGTATGACATAAAAATGAATAATTGTTTGAGATTCTGAAATTTAAAAAAAAAAAAAGATGGAGAAAGAACAAGCAAAGATTAGGATTAATTTGGATAGGGAAATACAAAAGAAATCATTAAGCTCCCATCAGTTTTCACAGTGTGTTCTAAGCATTTGGTCCACAGATCCTCCCACAATAAATCCATTAATGAAAAGGATAGAGCATTGGGTAAATCCAATATTAATTTCCAATACCCAGATGAAAGATTATATTTTACTATCATTACTATAAACCCAATACACATCTTCTCAGAAATAGGTAGCTCCATTCATACTGTCACACAGGGTTGGGGTGGGAAGGATGAAAGTACTACCAATCAGTAATATAAATATCTGTGTATACCAGTTTCCTCCATGAAACTGTAAACTACTTGAGGGCAGGAACTCATTTTGTTAAAATATCTTACATTTGTATAATATTTTATCTTTGTATATATAATTTCATTTGATCATAGTAACCCATTAAGGTCCAAAGAATAGTAATAATTCCTATTTTATTGTAAGGAAATGGCAGCCAAGAGACAAGAATTTACCTTACCTCACAACTAGTAAGTGGAGGAGTCAGGATAGAATCCAAGTCTTCTGACTCCCAGTCCATGAGCAGCAACATTTTTTAAACTTATTAATATTATTATAGAAAATTTCAAATATATACAAATGAACACAGACTACTACAAAGAACCTCGACAGCTTCAACAATGATCAACTCATAGTCCTGTCCTGTTGCATCTATACCCCATTTTGAAATGAATTCCAGACCTCACACCATTTTGGGGGTAAACATTTCAATATGTACTTTTTATGATCACTGTCTTAATTTCATTTAACAAAGGGTTGAACACAGCAGATGCTCAATAAATACTTGCTGACTGCTAGAGACTTCACCAATGTTTTTAGATATTATTACCCATTTCTAACTAATAAAATTAAATTCTGAATTCCTAAATGGCACATACTCATTCTGTCATTCACAAATATTTATTCTGGGCTACAAGATGCCAGGCACGATGCTAAACGCTTGGGATACAGCAAGGAATGAGACAACACGGTTCCTTCTTTCAAGAACCTTGCATTCATTTATTCTGCATGTATATGCGCAAGTGAACACACAAATACCAACCACGTGTGTCTTGAGAAACTGGAATTAGTTCAAGCAGGAGGAATATTTCTTAACTAAACCTACCAGTTTGTCAAGGTAGAATCCAAATTCTCTGCACACGAATTATGAAGAGGAATAGAAAACAAGGCTTAAATGGAATTAGGAATCATCATCTTTTAGAAATTATTTTTCTCTAATTCTGCTGTTTTTCCACTATTGAAAGCCAAAAAAATTAAAATTAATGGAGAAAAAAAACAAAAGTAGAATTCATGCAATTGACTAAAATGTACTGATAATACGTTACATTCCTACATTTAAAAATGTTCAAATCATTTTCAATTTTTACTGAATGTGTGTACATTTCCTAATGTTAATGTCTTCCTTGTGGTATACAAAGAAACTCCAAGATTGCACAGTTAACTATAGGAATGAATTACTTAAACTTTGAAATTCACTTTAATATAAACTATATAGATTGGAATAAAACAAAAGTGAAACTTTCTTTTTTCAATATTTAAATTATTTCCCAGGAAACGCAATAATCCAATATATAGATCCATTCTCCCTCTTTGACACCCCTTAGTATTAACATTCTTTCATATGGTGGAAATAATCCATATGGTCCCTCCTTAATAACTGGACCTTTTTTTCATGATTTCACTCATTTGCTATTTACTCATTTTATTTCCACTGGATGTAAAGTGCAAATGGACATGATCACAAAACACTCCCTGCCTCAAGGAGCTTACAAATGGGGTTTGAAAGGGTATAGGGTTAGAAGGGGGTGATCATCAGAGGTGTGAAAAATTAATATTATATCTTATGTAACAGAATTAATATAAGGGGGCAGATATATGCTAACTGCCATAAAAGAGGTCCAAAGTTGTCAGCGCTCAAAGGAAGCAAAAGTGTTATCCAAATGGAGGTATTAAGGAGTATACAACAAAGAAGGTGGCATTAGAAGTTGGCCTAGAAGGATAAGCAGAAGTTTAACGGAGAGACAGAGCTGTGTGGGGAGGGACACCAAGCACACATTCCAAGATCAGTTCAGTTAAAGTTACAGAGGTAGATGGCAAGAAATGCACTTGAGGAAATGGAACTGTATATCTACCTGTGGGATACATGTAACAAACACATAAAGAACACTAGAAAATCCTATCAAACCAAAGCTAGTATTGTATTGAAGACAAAAAAAAAAATGGGTAGTCAGGAAAAGTTTAAAATATGGCTAGGTATTTGAAGGGCCTTACTAAACAGACTTCATGTGTCTATGCCTTACAGTTAATAACCAGTAATTTCCCAATGTCACAGTTAGTCCAAGATACATGCTAATGCTGTATCCAACTCTAAAAAGGATGAAAAGTGATCATCTGAGGGGTTTATAATTTAATTTATTCCACTTCATTCATTCAGGAAACATCTACTGGCTGACCAACAGTTACAGACACCATGTTATTTAAGGACATAAAATACACAATCCTTATTCTTAAGTCAGTAAACATAATGTCATTAAACTGAAAATACTTTTATATCTCAAGGGAGTTTCTCCTGGTATGCAATGGCCATCAGTCAACCTGTCTTGCTAATGTTAGATATAAACTTCTGTCTGAATCTTAGCTGTTCTCAACCAGTTTGTATCTATAATCCATATAATCGGGAAATAAAATCATTGACTAAAAATAAGACAAATTTTTTGCATTTATAAAATGATTCAAATTTTATGGTTATAAAACAGACCAAATGGGGTTGGACTAAGTTAAATCTAAGACATCTTCCAATTTAAAAAATCCTCATGCCATGATTCTAATTCTACTTAACTAAATCCTTTAGGAGGTCCAGGTAACAGAAATCAATAATTAAAATGGTTACTTAAATCACAAAGCCAGTAGTTGTTCAAATTTAGACAAACTACTATAGGCAAAGGATGTGTCGAGGATGTTGAATAATACTCCTGTCATACATGGCCTTTCAGGCTACGAATGTACACCTGCACAGATTCCTGCCGCATGCCTTACAAGTACCTTTACTTCACATCTTGGGCAAGAGCAATTACTTGTGCAGCTGGTAAAACAAAAATCGGGTATGATAGCAAACTGGTGATATTCAAGACAACTGGCCAGTGGCTCTTACAAAAATCCTCTCTCTGTTTGCTGGCCTGCCTGTCCTGCCAAACTTAGCATCTATGGATCACCACTCCAATGGTGATCTTTATGTAGAAATGCTTGTTATCAATCAACCACTGGTGCTGCCTCCTGAACCTTGGACAAAGCCCAACATCATACTACTATCTTCTCCTGTTACCAATTCACCTACACCCAGACTTCATCTCTGCTGTGTCTGCTACATCAGGAAGCTCACAATTAATTTACTTCCTATGAAGACTGGAAAGCTCATCTAAACCTCACGAAAAATAGCAACAGTGTGATTAGTTCCTCAGGAAGCACAGATAACACATATTTGCTTACGTGTCTGAAGGCTGTTATGGTGTCTAATTTTCAAATATTATGGTGTTTATTAACTGGGTGGTATGTGCTACAGCCACATTATATAGTGTTTCATTTATCAGACATGTACCAAGCATTTCAATGTTTCCTGTTGTTCTTTGTCCAAAATGAATTCAATATAATTACTGAATTACTTAACTATAGTATTTACCTATATTATTATGTAACTATAGCTTTTTAAATTATAATTATAACCCAAATTCTTTAAAAACAGAATTTAATGGATTAATCATCATATTAATACTTTTTTACAGACAGACCTCAGTAGGGCATACTGCAGAATTTAGGAGCTTTCTGAATTGATATGTCACTTATTCCTGATAAACCATCACCTTTGTCTACATATAATTTATTTTTTCCAAACTAGAAATGTACTCACTTGATTTAACTCCATCCATCAAACAAACAAAAAATTTTAATTCCTACTCAGCTTTAAGAACAAGTCAACAACTTGACCTACAAAGTGTCTTCCAAACTTAATACTCACGAGTTTACAAAGATATAGTGAAAGTATGGGGTGTTTCCTTCTTAAAAAACATTCCTAAGGAATCATTAATAGGCATATTTTTTTAAAAAAAGAAATTTTACTTTTAATAAGAAGTCTATTTTCATAGATATTCATTTATCCATGTCTTAAACATAGGAAAATTTCCCAAAAGATATTTAAGTTTATACCAGTTGCCCTCTTAAAGCCCATTTTCTCCTTGATTCTGTAGAGAAATTCTAATAATTCCATGTTGATAACAGTTGTATAAAAAGGATACAACTGCAGTGTCAAAAATTCAGCATTATCTAGTTCTTCAGAAACAAGGAATGAGCAGAACACCATTGTGAAAATGTTTATTTACTACGCAGCCTTGATAAACTGGAAACTTTTCAAGGAACTCTTAGAGAATGAAGGAAAAAACAAACTTTTAACATATTGAAACTTAAAAGAAGAATTAAACTGCTTTTCTTGCTTTTATCAAAACAAGCCCTATTATTCAACCACAAAATCTCATTTTTATTTAGAAAGATTTCCCTATACTAACCTACTTGAAGACCTGACTTTACATTTAGTCAAATAATATGCCATGTTTCTTCTACTCTGTTAATAATTAGGTTTTCTTGAGAAAATTGTATTTTTACTCTCCTTTTATGCTATATTTATTACTAAGATCTTTAAAAAGAGGAAATAAAGCAAACTCTCCTTGGATAAGCATTGAGCTGCACAGCCTCTTCTTTTTTTGTTTTTTATTTTTAAAGCAGTCTAATAATAACAATTTGACATATTTAGACATTTAGATACCATGAGTTTATACATTGATATGCAATGACTTTTTGTTTCCAGAGTCAACACTTGAATTTGAATTGCTTTTACTGCTACACTAATATATTTAATCCCTGGGGGCAATACAGGTAGCACTTACCGCTATCTCTTACAACATATGATACTATCATGTATCAGGCATATGGTGATCATCTTATTCCTTCAAATACAGGGAGAACTACCTGAGGAGAGTAGCCAGGTATGACTTACCCAGGTATCTTTTCTAGCACTTAGCCCCACAGTTTTTAAAGAGTAGGTACTTCCTAAATACTTATTGAATAAATGGAGTTCAAATGTTCACATGTATTAGTTACATGTCAATGCCTTCATAATTATATATTACAGATCAATTCCTTTGTCCTTAAGGTGAAATTTAACCTTCAAAAAGCATCTCATTGTGATTAATATTTTGGTTATGTTGCCTACTCAATCAGCAAATTCCTGGTAACTAAATTATCATAAATATTAGTTGCTCTATAAAATTGGTTAAGTACAGCAAAAAATAAGGCAATGGAAATAAAAGGGAGCAAATTTTTAAAGGAAAAAAGAACTGCTCATCTCATTACAAGGTAAGTTCAAGTGTAGATATTTTTTCGGACTTGTTCACTGCTGTATCCCCAACTTCTAGAAGTATCTGGCCCATAGTAGGCCCTCAGTAAATATTCGATGAATGAACAGACTGCTGACAAAACATATTATTATTGTATCTTTTTGTTTTTATAGCTCAGGATGTTAGAACAGGATCCATTTGTGGAGTGCAGAAGCTCCAATATAGGTACATACTGAAGTCTGATTCTGGCAAGGGTTCCAGGATTTGGGATTACCAACTGTAAAATAAGGGCAAATTTACATCCCAGACACTGACTGGCTGATCAAGCTTGGGCCTGGGATACATCAAGTGCAAATGAGCAAGAATTTAAAGTCATTATCCTGTATGTGCAGATAGTATCAGTGCCAGCAATAACAAGTCCGCTTTTCTGGCAAATTCATCAAAATTAAATCCTAAACTTTTGAAAAAACTAATATGTTTATTATGCTCCTGCTAGCTTAGAGGTTTAACTATCTGGGGAGGGCCTATACTTATGATCAATTACTTATGACTTGAAGGCACTTATAAAAAGCATCTGTCCTTTTAAGAAACCATTAAAGGACCAGGCATAAGACTATAAAACTGATCCTGGGGCAACAATAAATCACAGGTTTGGGGGACAACTGACAACTCTCCCTTGGAAGGAAAAGAATTGTTACCTATCCTTGATTTCCTGACCCTTCCTGAACAAACAAGAGCAACCTCTAAAATCTGGAATTCTTACTCTGGCCAAGCAAGTCATGGGGGTCAATGGTTGCCCCAAGGCAGAGGCAGAAGAGAAGAAACAGGAAGGAAACAAAAAGGGAATGGGGATCTGCAGCTCGTGAGGGTGATATCATCAATAATTTCCTCAAGTGTCACTGAATTTCATGGCATATGACTGATAGTCCTTTCTGACAAACTACAGGCTAATTATACTCAGGTAGCTTCTTGGTTCCAGAGTCTATAATACCTGGGTTTGGATATGATTTGTTCTATAAAAAAGGTTAGGTGAATTGATGCCTTCCTGGCAAGTTGCTTCAGGGCAAGAGTCTCACTGATCTGCTGGAATATAAATAATACTTACATATTTGAAGTACTTTTAAATTTACAAAGTGCTTTCACAGACACTATGTCAGTCACTTTATCCTCACAACTCTTAAGAGATAGGTGCCATCATCATCATCACTTAACAGGTAAAAATAATTTTAGAAAACAATGCCTTTGTCTTCAATACATAAGTGTATCCTCCTCAAGTTCACAGAACAGAATTCAAGTCATGGGTCAGACAGAAATCTCTAAAGATAACCAATCTCAAGAGCATAAATAAAAAGAACAGGATGGATCAGAGAAAATCTACCAGCACAATGGCAAAAAGTCTTCCTCTGTCACAAGAATGGATTGTGCTTTGTAAATGACAGTGTTAACATAGGGGTGCCTCTGTAACACGTCTATGTTGGAAGAATATTTTTTTAGTTATGTACATAATAATCACTCTTAATTGGGTACTCCATAGGTAATGCAGAAAATAAAACAATAGCATTGTAAAATTTTAATGTTGGAAATCAACCTTTGGGAACCATTTAGGTGATTCCTCTAGGAAAATAACTAAGTTACAGGGGCTAAATGGACCCTCCTCTTTTCCCTCCAATATCACAAAGACACCCCCCCCACAAGGGATTTTGTTGTTTTTAACAAAGAAAACACACACACAAAAAGGTAATCTACTGCTTTTATATATAATCACATCTTCCCACTCATTCTCTCAGTCTCAGTATCATTTGTCCTTCCCTCCTTCACTAGCTAAAGCAGAGGCATAATGGGGTCCTATCTTTATAGCCATTTACTACCTTATTTATATGTATTTATGATTCTTTGCTGCCTTCTAGCCTGAGTCTAACTGTGTTGGGAACAAAGCTCCACACAAATCACCAGCCTGGGATAAGAGGAGACAAGTTAAAACCTCCCAGGAAGATTCTGTACACACTTGGTCTCCCTGAGTCTATAGAGGGTTTGGTATTTCAAAGGTCAGTCTTGGGTCTCTTCACTTTGATGACTAATGTTAAATTGTTTGACTTTTTACAAAAATATTTAGCTGTGCTTATTTACATAATTTCATCCACAGCGCACACAGTAGGCACGTATTTGTTGAACAGAAACCCTAGACGGATGAGAAGACAGAGAGATCTCCTTTCTCCAACACATTATCTTAAGAATTCAGAAAGGTAGAATCACAATATAATTTGTATAAGTTTCCAGGCATTCCTTTTCAACTTAAAGCTATGCATCTCTGTTTAGAAAAGAAAAGGATGACACAATCAATGTCAACCACATAATGGGGAAATTCCAGGATCACTAAGAAAACACCATTATCTCAAGTCACACATATTTCCATTTAACACTGGTTACCATACAGGAGCGAACTGCTGTCTCCCTGCCCACTCACAAAACCATCCGCGGTAAGCACGGGAAGAACAATTAGAATCTAACGATACCACGTCTTGGCCTCACATCTAACCATTTGGAGAATGAGTCTAAGAGCTATGCCAGCCCAGAGATACAGACACATAGGTCAGTTTTCAAAACGACGTTTGAAATTTGGGCGTCAGCATTGAAACCCCTTAGACCATCAGGAATCATGCCTGTTATGAAACTTTCACAAAGTGAAACTGTGAGTGTGCTTTTCTTATTCAGTTTTCTCCATTTTTTTAAACCTGAATTATACCAGGCTCCACCCGTAAAGTTCTTACTAATTATCACACCGCATCCTCATTCACAGTCTCTCAAAAATTCCCCAAAGGCACGGCCAGTAAAAATATGCGGGGGCTAGCAGGGCGTGTCTCTTGTGTCTCCAAAGGGCACTCGACTGCCCGGACCCTCCTTCAGGGCAAGCAGGAGAAAACAGACGCTGCACAGCGCCGGGGAAGCCTGCGCAAGTCAAGCTTTCTGCCTTGTCTTTCGCTCGCTGTCTGGCAAGGTCACCTGCGCTGGCTCTCGGCTCTGTCGCCAAAACTTCTAACTCTGCAAGGCCAACGGGTCGCGCCGGGCCTCCCTAGCCGCCCCCCTTCCCCGCACCTTCCCGGCCCGAGGTTCCCTGGCCCAGCCCTCCGCGGGCGCAGCTCCCGACTCACCTGACCACGTTGGGGTGCTCGAAGGTCTCCAGGTGCCTCAGCACCGCCACCTCGCGGATGGTGGAGAGCGGCATGCCTTCCTCGCCCGTCTGCACCCGCACGCGCTTCAGCGCCACGAAACGGCCTCCGTTCTTCAAGTCGCGGGCCTTGAACACCTTCCCATAGGCGCCCTCCCCGATCTCCGCCACGCACTCGTACTGCTGGTCAGCGCGGCTCAGGCCGTCCTTCTCCATGCCGCCTGGACGCCGCCCGGCGCGGCGCCGCTGGGGCGAGCGGGGGGTGCGCTCGACTTGGTCGCGGCCGCCGCTCGTCCCCTCCGGGGCTCCCGGGAGCTCGGTCTCGCGCTCCTTCGTCCCCAGCCGGCTCAGGCGCTCGGGCGCTGGGGCTCTCGCGACCGCCGAGGCTGTATGGAGCGACCTCCCCGCGGGTCTGGCGCAACCCTGGTGCCGCCGCGAAACTCCGCCTGCGGAGTCGCCGCCACTGCCGCCGGAGGAGCGAGCCGATCCCTCCTCTTCCCTCCCCGAAGAGAAGTCTTCTGCACAGACACGGAGATGATTACATAGTCTCTGCCCGAGCGCGTCTCAGTCCACAATCATCGCACCTAAAAGAGGAGACGAGAGGACAAGAAAGTGCAATCAGACATCCCAGAAGCCTTCCTTGGGGTTCCTCCAGACTCCCCTCCTCCTCCTTCACGAGGTCCCCGTCGCTACCCTCCGCGCGCTCCTGCCCTCTCCCTAGCGGTTTAATCCTTCCTGATTCCTCCGAGAAAGCGAAGTTACTTTTCTTTCCTTGCAGGGCTGGAGCCGCCTTCGCGCGGAGAGGTTGCAGGGGCCCCTCGGGGATAAGCGCGCGGCGCGGGACGCAGTGGAACGGGAGGGGGCGTGCCGAGCAGCCCAGAGTGTGCCGGGAGCGCGGGGGAGGGGAGGCGCCGGGCACGTCAAAGTCACGGCTTAATATTTATCCCTATATCATTGTGTTGCGCTGCTACCCTCCTAGCTTCCCGAGGCCTGGACGTGCAGGGAGAGGGGGTCTAGGAGTACCGGGGGGCGTTCAGGGGTCGTGCACAAGCTGGTGTAGAAGGACTGTGGGTCCACCCGTGTGGGGCCGCAGAATGTGGGTGGGGGCTCCCAGGACCCTGTAACCCGATGCTTGGAGTGTGCGAGAAGGGGTGGTCAGACATCTGCTCGGAAATTGCTTCCTTTCTTTCTACTTTCAGTTTTTCTACGAGGAGACATTTAAAAACGACTCGCACGCACAAATGGTCTTTTTGGGGTAAAGGAGTCTCGGTTGGAAAGGAATTCTCTCTCCGACTGGGCGGACCTCCCTGGTGGAAACCCAGAGAAGACAAGCCATCTGGTCGGGGAGGGCTGAGGCTACTCGGGGGTGGGCGAGCCAGAGGCTCGGGATGGGGGAGTCTCCCATGGGATCCCAAGGGTGGGAGTGTTCGCCACACTTTCGCTTGTCGTCTCCTTCAAGGATAACTTCAGGAGTAAGATAGCATAACCACGACTCGCCCTGAAGTTTTCAACTGATTTCAACCTGAGCAAAACTCAACCTCCCTCTAAAAGGGTGGAGGGTGGTGGGTGGTGGGTGGTGGGAAGTAAATGCTGCGCCTCCGAGGGTGAGAGAGGAGCTGTGCCTTCGGGGCCGGGACTCGGGAACCTCTCTCCACTCCCAGGACCCTCCCCGAAGTAGGTAGCTGAGGTGGCCGCTCCAGTCCACCTTCTGCTTCAGGCCCAGTCCGGTCTGCACCCGGACGCCCCCGGAACCCTCTGCACAACAAAGCGCCGAAGGGGGGTACCCTAACTTTACCTCCCTATTCAGCGATCTAGGACCTAAGAAGCCTCCCTCCCCCACGGCCGCCGCGGCCTCGGCCGGACATCGCCACACCGGCCGCGTGTCCGAAATTCCCGGAGAGCCTCAGAATTACCTGTCCCGCAACCGCTGGCCCGCTCGCCTTCTGCAGGAATTAAAGAAACAACAAATGGCGCGACCCCCACGGTGTGCGGGCGGAGCGGACCGCAGCGAGGGCAGAGCCTCTCGCTCTTAATCTATTCAGAACTTTCTTTAAAGCCGAGGGAAGAGCCCCCAGAGCCCGCCCGGGGGTCTGAGCCAGGTCGAGGGCCACACAGGTAGCGGGAGAGCAGCCGTCCGCCGCCCAACCCGCCTCTCCCGCGTCCCCCTCCCCCTCCCGCCGGAGTCCGGCCCCGGGCTCCGCAGCTAAGGAAGCGTCCGGGACGTCCCACCCCCGCAGGGAACTGCGCCCGCTGCCCCCGCCCGGCCCCGCACCCCCGCCCTGGCTCTCCACTCCCCCCTCACCCCCCAGACGGTCAGCTTCGGCGGAGAGAAACCGGAGCAGCAATGCCTTTTCCCCCCCTCTCCTCCACTTTTTTTTGTTGTTGTTGTTGCTTTCCCACGCTGGCTGAATGTGACTTGACCCCATTTCAAAAAAGTTTGACATAGTGCTTCAACATTTCCGCATTCCTCCGCGACTACAAAGGCTGCAGCCGCCTCCTTCTGCTTTCTGTCTCTGCTCTCTGTCTTCACACTCAATGAAATCCTTCATGTGCCTCTCCCGAAGCTTGCCAAGCACCACAAGGGTCGCCACCAGCGCAGCGACAAGAGGCCACACCGGGGACCGCGACTCCCGCGTGTGCGCACACGCAGATGCGCCCATGTGCAAACAGGCGCGCTGCGGGGCCCAGAACTGTTCACCGCGGGGCGTGCGTTTTAACTCCGGTATTTTAAATTATAAAAGTAAACTTGCAAACTGAAGCAAACTTGCGTCCTCGCGGGGCTTCCAACCAAGGCACTGGCAGGCTGCGTACACTCTTCTGTGCATAACACGCCCGCAGGAAGCCTGCGTTAACATTTATCTCATGGTGGGGAAGGTGGAGCCCTCACCCACACCTCAGTGAGCTGGAGAGAGAGCTTTCGCGGGGAAATAAAAATGGGGCACGGAAACACATTCTCCAGCATGGAGTCTCCAGAGGCAATGCATTTTAAACCCTAAATGTGAATTATTATGTGAGTGTCCGAGTGGAATTCAAGTTCCATTTGGAGAAAAGTGGATGAAGAGTGTATGTGTGGGTGTTTGTGCGCACGGATATGTGGGAACAGGATTCGGTGTCGGGAGTGTCCCTCGCGTACGATGTTCCCCTCTCGTCAGATTAGGAAAGACTCCTCTAGTTCCCCAAAACTGGCCCCCGTAACCGACCCCGTCTTAGTTCGTAAGGGGTTAACCAAAGCCGATTCGGAGGACACACACTCCCCCCGCCCCCACCCACCCACCCACCCACCCACATTTTTGTCTCGGACTCTGGCCAATCCCCCTGATCCCCCCCGGGACCCCCCACCCAGCAGCCCACCCACTCGAGCCCACAGTTCCTCACCTGAGGGGCCGGGTCGCGTCGGGCCTCCCACGGGGGCTGTGTCAGTTCGACCTCCGCACGTGTCCACGGCCTCGCCGAGCAGGTAACCAGACTCTGGGGAAGGAGTTACCAGCACTCTCCCCGGCGAGGGGGTGGGCACAGCCGCGGAGGGCGGAGGGACTGCGAGGGCGCCGCCCGCGCAGCTCGCTGGGGGCGGACGGGGGCGGCAGGGCTCC
>CAUYSK010022316.1:0-45218 GCA_963575035.1 Avahi laniger | reverse complement strand
GCGGGAGAGTCAACGCAGACCCTGGAGGGAGGAGTGGGAATTGGATGGGACAGAGACACAAGAAATGGAGACAAGACAGGAGTCTGATCAAGCCTCTCCCAGATGTTTTTCTTTGATCTTCCTTCTAGCCAAGTAAATCTATTTTCTCCTCTACTTCATTTATGAGTTTTGTCAGACTTACATCCAGATTGCCCCTCCCTCCTCCCCCTCGTTGTCCCTCTTGAGTATTTTAACTCCTGCATGTTGCCTTTTGAGATGGACCCTGACTGATTACTCCACTTCACTCTGCTATAGTTACAGGTGATGGCTTTTACAGTTCATCGCATAGGGATGGTTGTACCTATAGTATTTGTGTGTGTGTGTGTGTCTCCCAACAGTGTCCTTGTAATGCTGGCAATACAGTGACCTTTGGCAAATGTTGATGACATGTTGAATAAAGGAATGGAAGCAGGAGGATTATTTATATCTGTGTTTTATCTTTGTTGGAGAAACTCTGGGTAATTGAAGTGTGTTGTTAACCATGCTGATGTATTTGGTAAACTGTTGTGTGCATATGGTTGTTTTTAATTAGTCAGTAGAAACTGACCGTGTGGGCTGCTAGGTGCAGCCCAGCGAGCATTTCCACTTGACACTCGGGGCTGAGGGGAGTCCATTCGGTAGGATCATCAAGATAGCTTCTGATATGTTATTGAAAGTCTGGGTCCATCTGTTTTCCACGCTAATAGATATCACTCCCTTTGACTTTCATTGTCTATTGAACTATGTGATTTTAGAAATCAAGGAGTATTGGTGCATGAAATCTCCAGGCTGTGAAGACTGAAGTTCACAGGAAAAGACTACAGGGACATTTAAACCATTTTATTATTTTTCTCTCCGCTTCTTAATTTTGCTGCAACTAGTGGTTATATAATGGTTAGCGTAAAGGTACATTGTCCAAGGTACATTGTCCATTGTACCTAGGTACCAGAACATGGGGGAAATGTACTATATAGCATTAATGAAAACTAAAGAGCTGGGAGAATTTTTTTTCTTGAGAAAATTGTGAATGCCAGTGTATCTAATCCATCTAGGAGGGAAGAATGAGAAGCCCTGGTAGCAAAACCAGTGAAATAAGGTTTACTAACAGCAGTTCTATCATTTGTATTCCTTTTTTTGTCATTCAATCAAGGGTGAAATGGTCCATGTTTACATTTGAAGAATTTTACCCCTTTCTTTTCAGAAATTAATTCTGAAGCGAGCCCTTATTATTGTACTGCAGTGGTGTTTCAATCACAATTTCAGTGTTCGACTGTATGCTTTAGTTGCTCTTAAGAAAACCTGGAACATGTGTAAAACATCACGCATTGAAGAATTCGATGCCTTGACTTCTGTTATTGAATCCAGTCTCCATCAAGTGGAAAGCATGCACGGAGCAGGGTAAGGAAGCCTTCACTTGTCAGGTCCACCTTGACCTTTTATTGCTTTCTTATCCTTAGTCCTTTATTTTACAAATAATCTTTTACATGCTTTTAGACTTCGTGTCTCTTTGGTATAGCCAAATGTCATCCTTCTCTGTTGTCAAAGGACTGCTAAGAAGCAGCATGATCTGATTAAAGACATGCTCTTAACCTCTCAGCTGCACTAGTTAAAGCTGAAGGCTTTTTTTTCTTTTCTAAGAGAACTCTTCTATTTCCCAAACAAAGTCTTAAACAGAAGCTTATTAAGCAAGTAAAATGGATGGGGTGAGGGAGGAGTGCATGACCCAGTATTTTGTAAAGCCGGCACGGTGGTTTCGACCCGTGCCTCTCCTTTTTCTCACACCTGACACAGCACAGAAACAGGCTACAGTGTCCTATGCATTTCCTGGTATCTGAGCTTGTTTCCTCATCTCTGAGGTGATGGTGGTAGTTTGCATTCTTTAATTATTATCATTGATTATTGCCTCCAGGAATGCTGGGATTTTTATAAATTTCAGAAACCCAGACAATACTAATCAACATAAATGGTTTTTCTTTAGAAGCTCAAAAAGCACCCAGTGGTTTATATACACAAACAGATAAAGGTCGGAAGCAGCGTATTAGGCATATGAAATAGTGTTTGGAAAATCAGTAACATTTAGGAGTCTTTGCTATGACCATCAAGTTAGCACATGGAACAAATAAGACTATTTATGGGTCATTACATAGCTTCATGTGAGGCTGGGGTGACTGCCTTATAACCCTTCTGCCTCCCTTAACTTTTGATACATTTGTTGAAAAGAGGCATTTGGGCAATAAAGTGGGTAAGGGAGGTTTTAGGGACTTGAGAGAAAGCTATTCAATTCAAGAAATATAAATATTAAAATGTAGTGACATTAGCAAGAACAGAGAAAAGGGGATAGAAGGAGAAAAGCAAGTTGGGTGGCGGGATGGGTTGTGGATGAAGGACAAAGAGCAGAGGCAGGATGGACTCTGGGGACGCCATTGTGCATAGTTTTCTGAACTGGAGAACTACTTCCCAGAGCTGGGCCCAGCAAAGACTGATCATCGAAGTTAGTAACTCACTGTAGCATTGTCTAGGATCCCTCACTCTCCAAGCGTAATAAGGCAACTAGAAATTTTGATCTTTTTAAGCTATCTTAAGTGTCTCATTTCTTCTCCATGTGTGGTTATGTAGGTATTTATCATCTCTCTTGTTTGGTGAATATGTGGCTGAGTTTATTTAGATGTGTAGATTTGGACATTAGTGTTTTTCAGGATCGCATTTGCATCATCTTGTAGTCATCCAAACGCAAGCTACAAGAGTTGTTCCAATCATATTTAATATATAATTCAATGAACTCATTGGTATTTTAATAGAACACACTCTGTATGGTGTGCTACTTGTGTTGGGTGGTTAGAGATGAATAACCAGGAGGGTATAGTTAATCCATAGACTTTTAGGCTTTCCTTAGTGGAAGGAAGTTTGAAGGAGTTGTTATAATTTAACATGCAGGCAGGCATTTGTTTGTCAGTTTGTAGTTTTCTCTATAATCAGATCATGATTGATTGGTATTGAGATGTCTTAGCTGGTTGTTGATCCTGTTCTAAGTTTCTTGGTAGCTGTGCTTTGATCTCGAAAAATAATTGGCTCGTATTTTTTATCAAGCAATAAAATACTCATTTAAGAAATAGCTTGTTCTTTTTAAATCCTGGTACCAGGTAGGAGATACCACCATTCAAAATAAGGAACCCTGGGCATTAAGCCACCCCTGTTCTTTGAATACATGCCTCCTTAGAACCCGCTTGCGCCAGGCAGAGCTAAGTGCTGGCAGTGGGGGTGGGGGCAGCAGCAGGCCAGGTGGAGAATGTTCTGTCTTTACAGGGCTCGCAGGTGGGATAGACAGCAAGTACTACACACACACACACAAAGTTTTAAAAAAAAATCATAGAAAAATCAAAGATCGTAATGAAAAAATACAGACTATTCAGTCTGGGTGGTTTAGGGAAGGCCTTTCTTATAACATGATGTTTATGTTAAAATCTAAAGGATGAATAGGAATGAGGCAAATGCAGAGGGAGGAGAGAGATTTCAGGGCGGAAGAAGCAGTGTTTGGGATGCCTCAGGAAGCAAGGTGCTAGGTTTGTCCAGAGCACCAGAGGAAGGCTAGGGTGAGTTTAACTCTTCACTGCAGCGGACGAGGGAGGGAGCAGAGTAGCAGCCAGGCTTGGGTTTCTATTAAGTGAATTAGGAAGCCAGTGAAGAGTTAAAGGTGAGAATGATGTCATGCACAGTCACGGTGCTTTTCCATTTTTATCAGTGAGAAGGGCAGATCAGAGGTGGACAGGAGAGAATGGGAGGACAACTGTGATTTAGTTTAGTATCAGATTAGTGGAGGGACAGAGAAGTGGACAGTTTGGGTAAAGTGAAATAAGAGCCTACAGTCCTTACTGGATTTAGCAAGAGCCATTTCAGTAGTGTAGTTGGTGGGGACGGAAACCAAATTACAATGGGTCCAGGAATGAATAGGACAATATGTTAACATTTGCCACATCAGAGTGGTAGGTTGATCGACCTCATAAATATATTATTTTCTTTACCTGAATATTTAGAATATTTAAAATATTTCATATCTTTAGTTTTTTTTTTTAAATGGGTGGTAAGGATGCCAACTTATGCGGAAAATTCTATGAAAAAGTGTGGTAAAAGTACAGTAGCTAGTGGTGGATGTGCTGTCAAAAGAGAGCTTTTATTTTATTTTTGGTAACAGTTGTTTTTAAGTAATACCCATGTTTAGGAAATTGAACAGTATAGAAAAGCATCAAATAAAAACATGACCATCTTCTTCACTTTTCTTCTTCCTCCCTCCCTCCACCAAAGGTGAAACTCCAGCAAATTGGGTTTTCTTTTCATAGCTACCTAATATTCCACTGTACAGCAGTGCCTTAAGTTATCTCACAGCTCCCCCACTCATGGACACTTGAGTAAGGTTTTTTAAAATTAGACTTAACAGCCCTTTGGAATAGGCTGAAGGAAAGGCTAGAATAGAGAAAAGGGGAGGATGCAGAAGGTGGAGGAGACAGAACAGAATCCAAGGGAATGGGGTCTAGAGCACCCACTGAGGAATTGCCGTTGGAAGAGCAACTCTAGAAAGTGAAGGGGGAAGAGGGCAGGTGGGTAAGGGGGTGACAGGAAGATGAAAGGGTTTTTCATGCCATGATGTGCGAGGTGCGGCCATCTGCTGATAGGGAGGGGGCGCTCAGGGGCGAAGAAGGTACATTGGCCAGAGCAGGTGAACGGTCTTGCCAGAAAAATGTCTTGAAATTGCTACTTGGTTTTTGGGTCGATGATCATTAATTTAAACTGAAACCTGCCTGTTATGTTGTAAAATTTTTATCCTTAGCTTTTTTACCTTTTAAAACTTGACAACAAATGTGTTAAAAATTTAAGCCCTGCTCATGTGAAGTTTGGTTTACGAAAGTAGGTCCAGTTTGACTGTGTGTTGTGAGTCTTCAGAGTAGACAAAGTGACTTACGGAATGGTTTTCTCTCTTGGAAAAAAGTTTATTGCCAGAGAGAGACTTCAGGGCTCCAAGCCAGTAGTTTTTTGCATCATTGGCAGGTGACAACCATCTTTCACCCTCATCGTGTTTCATTGAGCACCGGCCTGAAGTTCTCAACTGTCTTTGCACCCTTTACCAGGTGGGTGCCTATACTTACAAATTGGAGACCTGGGTTTTATTCTTGTTGAATCGTTGGTTTTTATATGACTTTGAAAGAGTTACTAAATTTCTCTATTTGTCTTTGCATCCCATTTCAAAATGTGAAATTTAGTAAGTGCCAATGTTTATAAGTATGTTGAACTCAGAAGTATGTATGTATAAATCTTAGGATAAAATCCACAAAATTTTTCATTTCTTCTAAATTCCACAGTACCTCTTTAAGATACCTAATTTATTTTTCCTACCTCATCAGAGTTATTTCACTTGTCTGTGGCTAATATCATATTTTTATTCCTTAGGAATGCCAAGAAGAATTGGCAACGCATCCAAGAGCATTTCTTTTTTGCAACATTTCACCCACTGAAGGATTATTGTCTGGAGGTGAGCAGAGAATGTCATTTGTAAATTCTCTACTGTATCTTTAATCTTGATGCTTGCTTTCTGCCATAGTAGTTGAAGGTTTCAATTAGGGTAAATTATTTTTCTTGCTTACAAACATCACCTTAACATTTTAAATTTCTAAGTTTAATTTTGTCACTTTATGCAGATGACTTGCTTGCATTCCACTCCTAGGTGGTGAAAATTGGCTAGTCATTTTCACTTTCTATTTCTTAGGCAGTGTCTGGCTTGTAAACAATGGAAGGGAATATTTAACTCTAAACAGAAATCTGTTCTGACATTAAAAGGAAATGAGTGAGAACATTTGTGCAGGTGAGATTTTACTGTACTGAAGCCCATTGTTAATGAAAGAACAAAAAGACGTACTCTTTTGTTAATGGCATTTTTTCGGTTCTGGGTAATGAAAATTGTGCAGCAAATCATATACCACCTCACTGCTTGTAACAATGTGCTTATGTAATTTTAGGACCCATAAACATGTTTATTATGATTAATATGTAAACTCATGGAATATGTAAATTATCAGAATTTGCATAAATTAAATCACTTTCTCCTTTTTTCAACTGTGATTATAATTTGCTGCCTTTGAATTTTAAAGCATTTGACCTAGAGGACTTGTAAGTATCAGTAATGTTGACTACTATGCATAAGCAATTTTTTTAGTGGATTCATAATAAACAAGCCTTTAAAAAAATAAATGTATATTGTGAGATATACATCATACAGCATTAATGTGTATTTTCTGCTGCTTCACTGCAAATATTATTTAGGAATTTTCAAATATTTTAACATGCTCTGCTCTGTGTTCTTTAGTGCCCAGAGTGCTTTGTCTGCCATCTTTCTGCAGGACTCCTTTAATAACTCTAATGTTAAGTCAACTTTTTTCTATTCAGTTCTCCAGCAGGAGTAAGTCCTTCGCTTCCCTCTTTCCCTCACCCCTGCCTCTGACTGCCTCGCTCTCTTATATTTTATGTTTATTCTCCATTAGTGATGTGAATCAGAACTATATGTGTAAATTTGATGATGGAAGTTCACAAGAACTGTGTGTCTCTATATTTGGAGCTATACTTAGTGCCCACTTAATGAGCATTTAGTTGCAATATTATGCCAGTTTAAGTTTGCACAAACATGGCTAGCATAAGGAAAACCATATTCGTTCTAAAAACTTCCATGAAGGCATGCATACTGTTGTATGTTTATCATTTCATTTTTAAATTGCCTGTTCCTCGGGCTTCTGCTTTTTATGTGCCTTTTCACTGTGGATTTTTTTCTGGTTTTAGTTTTCTTTTAGTATGTAAGAAAAAGAGAGGAGGATTGTTTATGTGATGACTGTTTATAGTGGTGTCACAATGCAGTTCACAGAACATTTCCATGTGCTGTTTTAATCCGACTTGACCCTCATTTTACAGATGAGGAAGTTGAAGCCAAGAAAGGCTAACTGGCTTGCCTGGTGCCACACAGCTAAATTATACAGTCAACCCAGAGTTCAGATTCTGAATGTATCTAATGATAACGAGAGTAAAAGATTTGTCGTCAAAAGAACTTGAGTTTGAATGCTTAAAGAGGTTTTTGGTTATCAGTAAATTGTAATTTTAGAACTGATTAGTTCTAAAACACTTTTTGTTATTATTAAGAGCACACTGGTTTATTACATACAGTTAGAAGTGCCGGAGTAGAGGATCTACTTACTGTCAGGGATTCCCTAAATAAATCCCCCAATTTCTTAGGGAAGATGAGAAATATATATAAATAGTTGCTATAAGATATAAATGAAAGTATGTAAGTTGATCAGATATGATAGTTTGGGAGACTACATCAGGAATAATCAAGCTGTACTTTAAACATGTTATCATATATTTCTTTGTTATTTTTTAAGGGGAAAAATTTAGATTTTATAATTCTCCTTTCAGACCATATTTTACATCCTTCCACGCCTCTCAGGCCTCATCGAAGATGAATGGATCGCCATTGATAAATTTACCAAATTCACCGATGTTCCTTTAGATGAAGGATTTCAGTGGTACCTTTCTGAAACTCAACTTTGTGAACTAAAAACAGGTGACTGGTCTCAGCAGGACATAGGTAAAAAGAATTTTTTTTTCGTTGATAATAGTAGTTGATGATAACACTTTTTCATTGATGTGGGGAACTCTGCCCATCAACTTAAAAAACCGTGAAAAAATGTGCCATAACTTTGGCACTTTTAGTTGAAAGTTAGCTTTGCTGTAAAAAGCCAAAGAGAACCTGATCTGCTTTATATAAAGCTAGTGGTTTCTCCTCTCTTTTAAATAGTATAGTTAATTAATATTCATTGCTCTTCTACCGTATATGACTATAAAAATAAAAATTTTCGAAAGGGCAAAATTATGAAATCTCTCTTTTCATCCCTGTTAGGAATAAAGCAGAACTCTCGTGTCCAGTCCCTTCTTGGTCTGCTTGGACGTTGCTTCCTGTATCTTCCTTCTGTATCTCTGTATCTTCCTTCCTGTATCCTTCCTTCTGTATCTCCTGCCTGCCTTGTGCACTGACTGCTTCCCTTTAGCTTTCTCTAGGACCCAAATTTCTGTCTGTTGCTTACGTCTGTGCCTCCCTGCCATAAAAAAGCCAAGGATCAAGTTCCCCACCCCATCTTAACAATCATAGCTAACCTTCTTAACAGTTGTGTGGTAGTCTGTGTTCCTTTCAGTTCTGTCCCTCACGTTTTGTCCTCACTCTGCCCCGCCCCAGCTCGTAACCACCATTGAAACTTCTTCCAGGAAATCAGAAATTTTCTCTGTCTCCTTCTTTCCAGAATCTAAATGGGTGCTTTTCTGTTAGCATACCCGACCTTTCTGTAACATTTATTTCCTAGTCACCAGCTATCCTGATTTTCCTCCTAACTCTGACTCTCCTCCCTTTCTTTTTTTTGTTTTTGTTTGTTTCTTTTGGGGGGAGGTTGTTTGTTTGTTTTGAGACAGGGTCTTTCTCTGTCGCCAGGGCTGGAGTGCAGTGATGTCATCATAGCTCGCAGCAACCTCAAACTCCTGGGCTAAAGTGATCCTCCTGCCTCAGCCTCCCAAGTAGCTGGGACTATGGGCGCGTGCCTGGCTAGTTTTTCTATTTTTAGTAGAGATGGGGTCTTGCTCTTGCTCAAGCTGGTCTCAACCTTCTGACCTGAAACGATCCTCCCGCCTCGGCCTCCTAAAGTGCTAGGATTACAGGCGTGAGCCACCGTGCCCAGTTTCCTCACTCTCTTTTATGAGTTCCCCCACGTGTTCCTTACATTTGTGGTTCTCTGAACTTTTTGTGTTTTCAGGAATCCCTTGGACTCCTTGCTAAAAATGCAGATTTCATGTCCCATCCTTAAATTTTAACTCAGTATCTCTGGAGGAGAGTTCTGGGAAAGTGCAATTTTTATCAGGCACTTTAGGTGGTTCACTAATGCATTTTAAGACCTACCACCTTAGGCTGGGCATGGTGGCTCATACCTGTAATCCCAGCACTTTGGAAGGCTACGATGGGAGGATTGCTTGAGCCCAGGTGTTCGAGGCTGCAGTGAGCTATGATAACACCTGTACTCCAGCCTGGGCGACAAAGTGACATCCTATATCTTTAAAAAAAAAAAAGACACATCACCTTAAATTTATTTATTCATTCAACAAAGATAGATTGTCTCCTGTGTGCTAGGCATAAGACCAAGTCCCTGCCCTCATGGCACTCAAATTCTTACAGAGGAGACAACCATAAACAGGTATCTACTAATGGGTCAGGTATTGAACAGAGACCTCAAGGAAGTGAAAGCAAGGCAAGCCAAGATCTATCTGGGGAAGGGCTTTCCTGGATAAGGCAGAGCAAACGTGAAGATTCGGGGAGAAGAGATAGTAACAAGGGCCATTTCTTCAGTGTGGTCAGGTAGAGACTGGGAGGAGAGGGAGGAGGGACGACATGTGTGGACAACTGTTGAGTTCTGCCTTAGAGCAGAGCCACTAGATGGCGAAACGGCTAACGAGGTCTTTCTGTTTGTTTTGTTTGTTTTTGGTGAAGAGGGGCATGCAATAGGATTTTTATGCTGAGGCTTAAATATTAGTACCCCCTGAATGTTTTCATTGGCCTGGTCTTCTCACTCTGTGTGCTCTCCCTGAGCACTGTTATTAATGTCTATAACTTGAAACCACCACCTCGATGACTAATGTTCAAACTTCCATCTCTTTCACAGCCTCTTTCCTGAGCCTGCTGGACATTTGTACCCAGATACTCCATAAGCTCAATAAAATCAACATCTAAACTAAATTTACCTTTCTGCCCAAACTGTGTCTGTATACCCTCTCTTTTAGCAGTGTCACTTGGTCATCATTGAAATTGTTCTTTTCCTGTTTTCTGTCTTGCCACATCATCTGTTACCCAATCATGGTGATTTTGCTTCCAAAATCTGGCTTCTCCACCTCCTCTTTAAACATTCTTGTGTTGACTTAATTTAGACTGTCATTGTCTTTACCTGGACTCATGCAAAAGCCTATTAATGGTTTTCTATCCCCAGTATAGCCTCCACATCGCTTTGACGAGGGAGTTCTCTAAAATACAACAGTAGTACCATTTTCCCCCTTCTTAAAACCCTTCAGTGGCTCCTATCTGTAGGGTAAGTTCTTTATCATTATAAACAAAGCCCTCCCATCTGGTCCAAGCCATCTCCCTCCGTTCCATTGCAGGCTGTGTGCTAAACTAGGATACTTGCTGCTGCCTGGATCATTTTGTTCCACGTCCCACGCATGTGCAGTGCTGTATCTACTGCCTGCTTTGCAAACTGTTACCTCCCTTCCTGTGAGCCTTCCTGGGCCTCACGCTGTCCCGTTCCTCCCCTAGACATTAATAATCCCCGTCTGTGTGAGCATACCCTCACTGTGGTAGTGTGCTGTAGATATTTGCATGTCTGTTCCATCCCCCGTAAACTAAGTGCTCCTCGATTGCTCAGTGGTCAGTCTGGAGTAGGACAAAGTTGAGGAAGAGCCCGGGAAGTAGCGTCTCGGCCCTGTGTTACAGAGGTGAAAACAGTGCAGGTAGATAGATTAATAACATTCCGAGTACTTACCAGTTTAGTCAAGAGATAATTGCTTTATGGAATATCCTTCATTTTAGAAAAGTTCTCACAAGTACTTTTATTTACGATAGAGATTTTATTTATATTGTTTTCAGGAATATAATATTTCCACAGAAAATTCTAATCTAATATACTGTTGCTTGTAAGATACACCATTATTTTATATACTACCAAGAAAAAAATGTTACCAAACTGCGACACCTTATTGATTCTAAGATGCTTCCCAATTTCAGATATGTTAAAATGTGAAAAAATATGTATCTTATATTTTCATGAAATGCCGTAGTATATTGGTTAGTAGAGCTGAATTTGAAAACTTAAAATTCCTATTTAAAATGGCAGTTGCATCTGAATCCAGGTAAAGTTCTTTATTTAATGATAAATAAATCTCATTCTAAACTATCATTTTAAACTCTTAAAAATACATATAAAAGTGTAAATAAATACATATATAGAGAGAGATTCAGATTCGTTTACATATGGGATTATTTCCTTTGTCTCTTCTAGGTTCTGACTCGGTTGAAGCAGATAGCCAGTCGGAGGGGACCAACGTTCAGAGGAAGATCATCCCATGGAAAAACCAGGCTCCCGAGTTAGACCTGGAGCTCATGTTTCAGGATCGTGCTGCCAAACTTGGAAAGTCGATTAACAGATTGATTGTAGTGGCCTCACTCATTGATAAAGCAACCAATTTAGGAGGTAAAATTGTAGTTTTCCAAGGAGCTTGCTTCATATCTTTTGGTCTTAAAATTTTTTAATCAGTCTACTGCCATGGGAACTTCAAAGAAATGTGTGGGACATAATAAGCTCAGCATTGTATTGGAACCGTCACGATAATTTCAGATTGTTTTGTGCAGGACTTTGCAGGACCTGTGAGATATTTGGGGCCTCCGTGCTCGTTGTTGGCAGTCTTCAGTGTGTCAAGGACAGACAGTTTCAGCACCTCAGTGTCTCAGCAGAACAGTGGCTTCCTTTAGAGGAGGTGGGTGGAAAGTAATTTATTATTAAAGTTTTTACTTGTGAAAATATTTTGTAGTGCTCTATCTTCAGGTATTAGTCCTTTTGTAATAATATGTAGTAGCATAGCCTTTAATGGTTTAAAAATAATACTTAAAATACAGCCTACTTCTGTTCCCCTATTTCTTCTATTGTATTTTACATTGTTGTATTTTTAGAAATCATCAACAATGTAGAATTCTTTTCAGTAAAATATGTCCTGTTATGGCTTACTCTTGATTTAGGAATAATTCTTACAGATTTACATGATATTGGGAGTTCTTTTTTATAGTATATAAATCTGTCCTTTTAAAAAGACTTAGTTTAATAAGTTGGGTTTTTGTTTGTTTTTTTTTTTAAGCTCTCATGTTACTCCAAGCAGGGCTATAACTGAATGGTTTAATATCTACTCTTTTTGAACTAATATTAAGGTAAAACCACCTCAGCTAATTGATTATCTGCAACAGAAAAAGACAGAAGGTTATACCATTGTTGGAGTGGAACAGACTGCCAAAAGTATAGACCTAACCCAATATTGCTTTCCTGAGAAATCTCTGCTCTTGTTGGGGTAAGAAAATTCTGGTGCTCATATGTTCTCTGAGCCCCAGTCTAGAAGATGTTACCTTTCTAATTTACAATTTGCCTAGATTCCTGATCTTATACCTCACTTTTTTGACTTGTTAATGGAAAGCCTCCCTAGTTTTCCTTTCATTTCACCTGCCTGGGATGGTCAGGTGAACACAGAACTCTCACCCATAAATCTTTTTGTTATATTCTTGAGTTATTTCCTGGTACCACAGACTTGCTTCATTTGTAATTTGTCCCCTTCAGTAACATTCAGAATATCTAAGAGTCTTCTTGCCTGCTGGTCCTAGAAAGTAATAAAAAAAAAAAAAAAAGAATATCTGAGAGAAAAATTGTTTAATACAGGAAAACTAACCTTTCTTCCCCCACTTTCTTTGTCAGAAATGAACGTGAAGGAATTCCAGCAAATCTGATCCAGCAGCTGGATGTTTGTGTGGAAATCCCTCAACAGGGCATTATTCGCTCGCTAAATGTTCACGTGAGTGGAGCTCTGCTGATCTGGGAATACACCAGACAACAGCTGCTCGGGCGTGGGGACCCCACGTCACGAAGTCTGTGCCTTATCTGAGCTGAATTGTCAGTGCTATTGAAACTTTTTCATGTGCCTTAAATCCATTACTGTATATTGTCCCCTTTAATAAACACTTCGAACTAAAATTGTATTGCTTCTTTAATACAATATTTTAAGCAATCGTGGAAATAAAACATATTTTAAAGAGATAATTTCTTTCCTAGAAACTAGTACTGTCAGAAATGTGGACTGTGGTAACAGTAAGACAGAATTAAAGCAGTTCATCTATGAACACCCACACCCTTAAGTCATGAGGGACCCCCACGGGGAGGTTGCGGTAAAGGTTCTGAATGAAGAGGAGTCATTGACCTCTTTTTGTTGCTTAGCATCTACTGTTCCCCCTCAGATGCCAGCCAGCTCCCCGGTGAGGTTCATGGTGCTCAGGTGATAGGCTGTGATTTGTTTTTAAAGCCGTGAACTAGGCCATAATCATTCACATTAAGTTTTTATGAAATTTTTCATATACCACCTTTGCTCAGAGCAAATAGTGGTTAGAAATCATCTGTATTCTGACAACTATAAACATGAACCTGAGGGAATGGAATCACTCCTGTATGTCATCAAAACTGAGAATGAAACCCGTGATGAGTGCGGATTTACTGTTTGTGTTCTTGATTTTTTTTTTGTTCAATATGTAGATTATTTCATTATTTAATGGTCGCTATTTATCACCATCCAGCAATAAACTTAAATTATGTCTAGTCCTCAATAATATTTAAATTTCAGAGTTCCTTACCTGTATATGTTTTTAATTCTGCAGTTTTATTTTGAAATGACTTCCATTTTGCAGAAGGGTTGCAAAGAGAGTGCTCAGTTTCCATATACCCTTTACCCAGATGCTTCCTATGTGATCTTACATAACCATGGTACATTTATTAAAACCAAGAAATTGACATTGATAATGGTGCTATTCACTAATGCCAGACTTTATTCAGATCTCCCATTTTTCCCCTGTCCTTTTTCTGTCCCAGGAGCCAACCCAGGATACCAAATTGCACATACTCATCATGTCCCCTTGGTCTCCGATCTGACAGATGTTCAGTCTTTGCTTGTCTTTCATGTCCTGGACACTTTTGAAGAGTATTGGCCAGGTACTTTGTAAATGTCCCATAATTTGGGTTTGTCTGGTATTTTCTCATTAGAGTGAGATAGTGTGTTTTAAGGAAGGACACTACAGCGGTGAAGTGCCTTTTCATCACATCGTGTTAGTACATGGCATCAGCATGAGCGACTACCTCGATCATTTGGAGAAGGTTGTGTTTGCCACGTTCTTCTCCATACGGTTGCTGTCTTCCCCTTTCCAGTCTGTTAAAAGTGAGTCACTAAGCCCAGCACTTACACGCAAGGGTAGGGAAAGTAAGCTCCCTTTTGGAGGGAGGAGTATCAAAGAATTTAGGGGCACCTATTAAGACTACTATAGTAATTAATATCTGGGGGGGAGGGAGATACTTGGAGGTTATACAAATTATAGCCCTTTTTAGCAGATGGAGCTAGGGAATCTGTCTGCCGACCCATGGATGGCACATATCTGTAGATGTCTCTGTATTTATCAATGTCTAGGATGTGAACATAAGCATGAGTTCTTACTGTTATCTCTGACACCAATCTAGCACCATGGGGTTCATTCTAACATTCCCTTCCTGCTTGTTTTTAACTGCTTTTACTGACATAAATCAGGTTCACAATACCTATATCAAATGTTCAACCCTAGTATATTAATACATATAATTCAGAAATTGCTAATTTAGCAACTTGTGTGTAGTTCATTTTGCCTTTAGCCCTCCAGCATCCAGTCAAAACACCATTTTCCAAAGTTATTTAGATCAGTCCCATTCTTGCCCACCTCTTTCAATGAGGTTATGCCATGTAGTTATAATATAGTTAGATTCACTTGTGACAACTTTCATTCCATACTGGAAACTCCCCACCCCTCCCCAGTATCCTGGTTGATTTTATTTTAATGTACAAAGTCACTCTTAGAGTGTACAGTCTTGAGTTTTGACAAGCACACTCATGGATCCACCACCCCAGTGCTGTGGAGAACAGTTTCATCCCCCTAAAAATTCCTCTGTGTAACCCCTTCACAGTCAACCCCCTTCCCCATCCCCAACCACTGGCAACCACTGATCCGTTTTCTACCCTACAGTTTTGCCTTTTCCAGAATCGTATAAATGGAAGCGTAAAACAGCCTTTTGGGTCTGGCTTCTTTAACATAGCAAAGTGCATTTAAGGTTTATATATGATGTTGTATGAATTAGAAGTTCATTCTTTCTTACTGCTGAGTGGTATTCCATTGTGTAGTTGAACCACAGTTTGTGGTTTATCCACTCCTCTGTTGTAGGCAGCTGGGTAGTTGCAAGTTTTTGGTGATTATCAATAAAGCTGTTTTGAATAAACATTCATGTGCAGGTTTTGTTTTCATTTCATTCGGTGACAGTGGGATTGCTGGTAAGCATATATTTAACTCTGTTAAAAAAAAAAACCTGTTTTCCAAGGGGGCTCTACTATTTTGCATTCCCACCAACAGTAGATAAGAATGACTCTTGTTTATACTTGGCAGCACTTGGTATTGTCAACTTTTAAAATTTAAGCCATTCTCATAGGTGTGTTGTGATCTATCATTATGGTATTAATTTTTATTACTCTAATGTTTAATAACATGGAGCATCTTTTCATATATTTTCTATTATATATCCTCTTTTGAGAAGTATTTAGTCACATAATTTGCCAATTTTTTAAACTGGGTTATTTTTCTTAAGAGTTAATAAGTTATTTATTCTGGATACAATTTCTTCATGAAATGTGATTTGCAAACATTGTCTTCCAGTCGGTAATTTATCTTTTTATTCTTTCAGTACTGTCTTTCACAGAGCAAAAGTTTTTAATTTTGATAAACTTCAATTTAGCTTTTACTTTATGGATTGTGCTTTTGATGTTTTAGCTAAAAATTCATTTCTAAACCCAAGATCACACAGGATTTCTTCTAGAAGTTTTATAATTCCACACTTTAGAGTTCTATGATCTGTTTTGTTTATTTTTTGTATACAGTGTGAGGTATATGATTTTTTTTTTAATTTGGATGTGTAATTTTTCCAGCACCATTTGTTGAAAAGATTATCCTTTTTCTGTTGAAGTGCCTTGCACCTTTGTCCAAACTCAGTTGACTCTGTTTGTGTGGATCTGTTTCTAGACTCTGTTCTTCCATTATAATTTGTCCTTTTGCCCATACCATACTGTCTTGACTACTATAGTTTTATAATGTCTTGAAATCATGTAATGTGAATCCTCCAACTTAGTTCTTTTCAGAATTGTTTTGACTATTTTTGTTCCTTTGCTTTTCCATATAAATTATAGAATCAGTTTGTTGATATGTACAGAAAAGCTTGTTGGGATTTCGATTTGATTGTATTGAACCTATAGATCAAATTGGGGAGAATTTAACAATATCAAGCAATATTAAGCCTTGTAATCCATGAACACAGTACAGTCATCCCTCGGTATTCATGTGGAATTATTTCCGAGACACCCTACGGATACCCAAGTCCACTAAATCCCTCATATAAAATGGTGTACTATTTGCATATAACCTATGTACATCCTCCCACATACAGGCATACCTCATTTTACTGCATTTTGCTTTATTGTGCTTGGTAGATACTGGGTTTTTTTTGTTTTTTACAAATTAAGGTTTGAGTTAAGCAAGTCTATTGGTGCCATTTTTCCAATATCATGTTCTCACTTTGTGTCTCTATGTCATGTTTTGGCAATTCTCACAATATTTCAAACTTTTTCATTGTTTTGTCTGTTAATGGTGATCAGTGATCTTTGATGTTACTACTGTAATTGTTTTGGGGCGCCACAAACTGTGCTCATACAAGACAGTGAACTTAATCCATAGTTTAAGTGTGATCTGACCACTCCACCGACTGGCTGTTACGTCTCTCCCCCTCTCCTCAGGCCTCCCTATTCCCCGAGACACAACAATATTGAAATCAGGCCATTTAATAACACTACAGTGGCCTTTAAGAGTTTAAGTAAAAGGAATAGTCACACGTCTCTCACTTTAAATCAAAAGCTTAGTGAGGAGAGCATGTTGAAAGCCAATATAGGCCAAAAGCTATTAATAGGTTGTGCCAAATAGTTAGCCAAGATGTGAATGTAAAGAAAAAGTTTGTAAAGGAAATTAAAAGTGCTACTCCAGTAAACACATGAAAAAGAAAGTGAAACAGCCTTATTGTTGGTATGGAGAAAGTTTAGTGGTCTGGATAGAAGATCAAACCAACCCCCACGTTCCCTTAAGCCAAAGCCTAATCTGGAGCGAGGCCCTAACTCTTCAATTCTGTGAAACCTGGGAGAGGTGAGGAAGCTGTAGAAGAAAAGTTTGAAGCCAGCAGAGGTTGGTTGGTGAGGTTTAAGGAAAGGAGGTGCAAGGTGAAGCAGAAAGTTACCCAAAAGAGCTAGCTAAAATCATCGATCAAGGTGGCTACACTAAGCAACAGATTTCAGTATAGACAAAACGGCCTTCTATTGGAAGATGCCATCTAGGACTTCCATAGCTAGAGAGGAGAAGTCAATGCCTGGCTTCAAAGCTTCAAAAGGGGCTAATGCAACTGTTGACTTCAAGTTGAAGCCAGTGTTCATTTACCATTCCAAAAATCTTAGGGCCCTTAAGAATTAGCCTAAATCTCCTCTGCCTGTGCTCTATAACTGGAACAACAAAGCCTGGATGACAGCACATCTGTTTACAGCATGGTTTACTAAATATTTCAAGCCCACAGTTGAGACCTACTGCTCAGAAAAAGACTCCAAAATATTACTGCTTATTGACAACACACTTAGTCACCCGGGAACTCTGATGGAGGAAGTAACTGCAGGTGCGGTAGAAATAGCCAGGAAACTAGAATTAGAAGTGGAGCCTGAAGGTGTGAGTGAGTTGCTGCACTCATGATCAAACTTGAAAGGATAAGGAGTTGCTTCTTGTGGATGAATAAAGAAGGTGGTTTCTTGAGATGGAATCCACTCCCAGCGAAGATGCTGTGAACATTGTTGAACTGACAAACAACGGATTTTGAATATTACATAAACGTGGTTGATAAAGCAGCAGCAGGGTGTAAGAGGATTGAGTCCAATTTTGAAAAGTTCTACTGTGGGTAAAATGCTATCAAACAGCATTGCATGCCACAGAGAAGTCTTTTGTGAAAGGAAGACTCAATCAGTGGAGCAAATTTCATTGTTGTCTTGTTTTAAGACATTGCCATGGCCACCCCAACCTTCAGCAACCATCATTCTGATCAGTCAGCAGACATCACCATGAAGCAAGACCTTCCACCAGCAAAAAGATTACAACTTGCTGAAAATTCAGCTGATCATCAGCATTTTTTAGCAATAAAGTTTTTGATTAAAGTCTATACAGTTTTCATAAATAATGCTATATTGCATATTTAATTGACTACAGTGTAGTATAAACATAACTTTTATATGCACTGGGAAACCCGCTCTATTGTGATATTTGCTTTATTGCAGTGGCTTGGGATTGAACCTGCAATATCTCCAAGTTATGCCTTTTTTTTTTTTTTGACAGTGATTGAAGCTTATTCTATAATGACAATAATTCAAAAACAACCCCCTTGTTCAAACTTAGCCAGCTTCTTCTTACTGGCTAAATATATGATGTGCCCATACAATGGGAGGCTGTGATTCCATTAAAGCCATATGCCTGCACTTTCAATCCCTAGATTACTCATACTACCTAATACAATGTAAATGCTATCTAAATAGTTCTACTGTATTTGTTTATATCATTTTTAATTGATTTTTCTTTTCCTATTTTTAAGCCAGTTGGTTGAATCTGGTGGACGTGCAACCTGCAGACACAGGCGGCCGACTGTATAGCTCTCCATTGAACTAGATCACCTCTGCTTTCAAGTGTTAGGTAGTTCTCAGCATCCAGGCCTCCATATGTTGTTAGATTTATACCTAAATATTCCTCTACTTTTTATTTTGTTGGTAATATTATAAATGGTATATTTTTTATTTTAAATTCCAGTTGTTCATTGCTGATATGTAAGAATATAATTTTGCATATATTGACCTTATTTCTTGCAACCTTTCTTTGACTTATTATAATTCTAGTTTTTTTGTCCATCTTTTGGTATATTCTACAAGATAATCATACTATCTGAATAGAGCCAATTTTATTTCTTCCCAGTATGTATGCTTATTGCCTTTTTTTTGCCCTACTGAATTAGCTAGGAATCCAGTCACTATCTCATCTTTAAGTATGATATTAGCTATAGGATTTTTTATAGATGGCTTTTATTATTTCACCTGCATATTTTAAATTCAACCTTCTTTCAACCTCATTTTGTAGTACCTGTATTAAGATGCCAACTCCCAGGGACGTACAATGACAATCTACTTACTTCAGTTTCTATTTGTCTCTATGATCAATAACATTTGCCTACTACCCATCCTCTAATTAAAAAAAAAAACTATAAGTATTTTTATAATGGGTTTTAATTTTTTCCTTAAAATGTAGACTTCTTACTAAATTAAAATTAAGCATATTTAATACCATTTTATTTCAATTCTTCATGGATCTTCTGTTCCTTGATCCTTTCAGTTATTAAGTGTTGTATACAGGGACCAAGCACTGATGTTTACCATGATTCAAACTATTGTCCCAAGTCAGTGGAGCTTTTTAAATGTCCAGAAAGAGTAGTTTCAACCATTTTGAAAAGTTCAGGAACAGCTTAGGATTTTGCAGTTCTTTTTAAAGGCTGTGGTTTTCCTGCTTCAAATTCTTCTTTAAATTTTAAGAAGTCTCTTCTTTTATCAAAATATTTTACCTGTCAAGAAAAAAAGGATTTGAAATACAGGCAAGTTGTGCAGCTTAGGTAATGCAAAAGCACAGATTTAAATGTAACAAATTAAATTTACAATATAAATTCTGTAAGTGGTGTAAGTTATTTATATTTTAGAACCATTTTTAATCAGGGCTTTTGATGAATAAGTTACTCCCTGGACAAGGCAAGTGCTTTAAACGATGGGGAACACAGTCATTCCTCTCCTTTGTCCCTTGGCAGCGCAACTGGCTGAAGAGAGCTTGCACTGAGCTCTGCCCTGGGAGGGCAGTGGGGGAGTGGGAGGGGCTATTAGCCATTAGCTTGGAGAAAAAGCAGTGAGTTTTTAGGGGGGGAGAGAAAGAATAAAAGTGGGACTTCCCAAAGGGACTAGGCCAATGACTCCTAACCATGGTTATCCCCCAGAATCCCCTGTGGAGCCAGAGCCCTTTTAAAGGAAGGGCTCTACTTCTAAAAATTCATTAGATCTGAGATGAGGTCTAAGACATATCTTTTAAAAAAAAATGTCCCAACGATTCTGATACTTAACCTGAGTAGAAAATTACAACCAGGCTGTTAAAAGACAGCTCTCATAGCGATAAGGTTGTCCTGGGAAAATGTGAGGGTGGGGTGGGGATAGAACCTGCCAACACTCAAATCACATCTTATCCCTAACGGCTGGCTCTTCATCACCCGCGCCAGACCCTCCCCCCCCACCAGGGCCCCAGGTCACTCTTTGCTCTCAACCTCACCCTGCTCTCAATCACCCTGGGGCCAGAGAGAGGAGAGTAAGACCACCCAAGAGGAGAAAGTACAGGCAGTAGTAGTATCAAGGTGTCAAAGGATTTATCTTTGATGTCAGCCCCAATTCTGACATTTTCCACCTATTCTTAAACCAGGAGGTGCTCTCGATGCATCTATCTAAGGGGAAGACCACAGCTGTACATTTTCTGCTTGAATCATTATCTAATTCAGTCAGAAAGTCCCATGTTTATCAGTTTTGTTTATACATTTGATCTTCATAAGAATCCCATGAAATGGGTTGTATCATGCTGATTTTACAAATGAAGAGTTCACCTAAGGAAGTTTCTATTCAATGCATTCCCCCCCAGCTCAGCCCACCAATATGACCCCCACTCTCCACCACACCCTTCTTGTGGTCTCCTTCAAAGCCCCAGACTACACATTGAAAAATTTGAGGTGTGAAAGGGTAAAGACCCTAAAACCACTTCATTTCTAAAATTATCTGTTCTCAAACTACATGGTATACTTCGGAGTAGCATCAAAGAATGAAAAAGCATGATCAGATCTCGTAACAGCGAGTTGGGCCTCTCTTAGAATTACAGCTCTGCCATTTACTGAGTAATTAATACTGTGAAATTTATTTCAATGCTCTGCGCATCAGCTGCCTCTAGAAATTGAGAGGAACAGTACCCATCGTAAAGGGTACTGATGAAGATGAAAAGTCAGGCACTTAGCACATAGGGCCTCTTACTAACCTCAGTGTTAGTTCCTTTCCCAACCCCCCCTTACACTATGGATGGGCAATACACAGCATGAGTACCAGCTGGGTCAGCGAGGCAGAACCCACCACAAGAACCTTTTTTATCTTCTGCTTACCAAACTCCTTTCTTTATATTTGGGCATAAGGCTATATGATTTTCTGTGATCAACTGGGAATGCTTTATTTTTAATAGTAGCTCTAGGCTCGAATTTGCCAACTTCTGCCCAAGATTAAATACTACTCCTTTAGAAGATCCCCGAGAAGTCTACCAGTGAAGTGAGCTGGAATTTTTTGGTTATTGTTCATATGGTTGTTTGTTGTGTTTTTGAATGATCTTTAATGTGTCAGGTGACATCCTCCAAAGGTTTGCCTGATGTAAGTATAAAAACAAGCCTGGATTACCAGACAAGGTTTTCTCTGCTTCTCAAAGAAACTATTGCTTGACATAACTCAGTACTTCATTTCTTAGCCTACCATTCACACTGTGAGCTCAACGTATTTTAACAGGGAACAGAAACACATCAGTGTTACTTACCCACTGCTGGGGACAACTTGATTCAAATGAGCTTCTTAACTTCTTGCATCGAGAAGCATCCTCTGTGTTCTCATCTAAACACTTCCAGTACTCGTCCCTGGCACCCCAGCAAGCCTGCCTTTCCTTCATGGTTGGGGCTGCCATTCCTAGGGAGATCAAGCTGTTGGCCAAAATAACATTTGACATTAACAATGAACTAGTAATCTAAAGAGAAGGCAAGGGAAAGAAAAAAACTGACATTGCCCCCTTAACTTTTTTTTTTTTTTTAAGTTACGCTTCGGTATTTTAATGGTGCAACTGAAACCAATCAGTTCTCAATGATACCCTAAGAGCGCTCGCTCTGGCTTCTCTCACACCCTGTGTAATCTGATGCACCGCTGGGGCCGCAGCGTGGTCTCAGCAAACCCAAGTTAGAATTGCGGCGCTCTCACATCCTCTGTCACTTAGGGCAACTCACTTATTCTCTCCAAGCCCGTTTCCCCACGGGTAACGCGGGGATAGCAGTGCTCATTTTACAAGGTTGCTGTTGGAACCAAAGCGCTGTGCAAATAAGTGTGCGGGGACACGATCACCGAGGAGGAGTAGAAGTGTCACGCCGTTCTGCACTAGAGAAACCTGCGACATGGAGAAAACAAGGGACCCCCCCCTCCCACCGGGCCCATTCTCCACGCCCCGCCCGAACACACCAGCAAGCCGGCCTCGCGGTCCGCCCAGGTCTGGGTTCCCTCCGGCGCCAAGGGGAGGAAAGGGTCACGCAGCTTAACAGCCAGCAGAGGACGGCGCAGTGCCGAGTCCAGACGCTGCAAGGTCGCCGCGCCGGCTCGAGCTCAACAAGTGTAGCCCTCCCCAACCGCAAAAATCAATTCATGCGGCCAAACAGCAGCCTTATGCTGACCCTCACGGGCTACCGTTAAATCTTCAGGGAGGGGCGGGACTTCCTGTTCCGTTCTTTTTTTACCTGTCGGACTGACTTCCGGCCTGGGAGGGCGAAGTTGGTGGTTCCTGCCTTGCGGAGCTGGAGGGTAAATGGGAATCAATCACTGCTGAGAGCGGGTTTGGCCTTATTAACGTCTACCTCTTTCCCTACGTTTGTCCACATCTTTGACGGACTATGCCTCAAATTTAAATTTACATATATTTCTCGCCCAGCACTGCCCGGAAGGCTTAATTTGGGAGTCCTGCCGGACAAGGTGAGCTGAAGGCTTCGTGTGTAAGTTTGCACCTGAGGGGGCGGGAGCTGAACGGGGCGTGACGGAGCTGTGACGTCTTAACTCCGCGCTTCATAAATTATAAAAAAAAAACAACGAAACCGCCCCATAAAGAGGCGGTGACGCCCCAGGACCTATGACAAATTAATGACCAAGCTGAGAACCAGGGAAGTACAGATTGGTCAAGAGAGTGGGGAAAATAAGTATTTGTATTGCTTTAATCTTACTTGAGGCTTTTTTACCCCCTTACCGCCAAGATTTTTTAAGAAGGGATGAGAAGAGCTACTTAAAATATTTTGAGAGGATGTTGTTTTTAATATATGAGTTCATATCTCTAAGCACTGTCAATGGAAAAGAAGACAAACTCTGTAAAATAATTCAAAGAGGTTTATTCTGAGCCAAATTTGAGGACCATGACCTGAGCCAGGCCCAAGCAGCCTTGAACAAGTGGATTGGCTGTGGTTGGGTTACAGTTTGGTTTTATACATTTCAGGGACAAAGGAATTACAGGAAAAGTCATAAATCAATACATGGAAGGCATACATTGATCTGGCCCAAAAAGGTGGGGCATGTCAAAGCAGAAGCTTACAAGCCATAGGTGGGTTTAGGGATTCTTTAGTTGACAATTGGCTGAAAGAGTAAGGCTTTGTCTAAAAGACCAGGAGTCAATGGAAAGAAATGCTTGAGTTAAGATAAGGGTCTTCTATCTTTCTTGTGTTAGAAAGCTATACCAGAATCAGGTTGGGAAGTAAACTTCATTATACTGGGTTAACAAAACCTTTTTTGTGAGATTTTATCATTTGTAGGCATGACTCACCAGGCCCCCTTAGGAATTTGGGCAAAAGAGAAAGATTAGAGTTTAGTCCTCAGTATAATCTTTATTAAAAAGCATGTTTATGGTCAGTCGTCTGGCATCTCATTCTCAACAGATTCCATCTGCTCCATCATCTAGTTTTAAAAGCGCCTATGTAATTCATAAGCAATTTACAGCTCTGCACTCAGTGCTGGTGTTCCATTCTTTCCAAATTCAACATATACAGACTTAGGGTGACTATGTGAAGCTAAGTACCACCACACATATATGTTCTACAATATGGAAAGTATTTCTCTAATAGGTAATGGACTCTAATAGCGGATTGCTTTAGCTTTATCAGAGCCACCCACTTCTTTTACACTATGTTTTATCAAGGTCAGTTTATGTAAGATAATATCTTATGTAAGATAATGTATGATTAATGAGGTATAAAAGGGATGAAAGGAATCTTCAGTGGCTTCTGAGTCTAAAAAAATAAATATATTTTAAATTTAAAATTTATATGTATGTATTGGTAAATATACATGAACCATAAAATGAAACTTGACACAATTAGAAAGAAAAACATTCCTGGTCATATTGGGTGATTTTAAGAGGCCTTTCTCAGTAATTGTTAAGCAAGAGAAAAATCAGTAAGGATGTAGCAAATTTGAATAACATGATTTGCAAACTTGACCTAATTAATATATACAGAATAATGCAACCCAAATCAGAATATATAAACATGGTACATCATCAAAATTGACCACATACTTAGCTATAAAGCAACTCAACAAATTTTAAAAATCGAAAATCATTTAGCACATTTATTTTTTTACCACAATGCAATTAAGATAGAAATCAATAAAGAACTATGAAAACAAGTCCAAATAGCCCATATACCAAGAGTCAGTGGTTATGAGAAAATATTTTGAACTGAACAATAAAATACCATAGCAACACCTGTGGGATGAAGCTAAAACAGTACTTAAAGGGACATTAATAGCCATAAACAAGTATATGAGAAAAGAGATGGAAACATCTTGAGCTAAACATCTCTTTTCAAGAAGTTAGAAAAAAGAGAGCAAAATAAGACTAAAGAAAGTAGAAGCACAGAAATAATGTTAAGAACAGAAATTAACATAAAATGGGAGACAAACGCAGTGGCGTGCCAGAGCTAGCTCATACCGGTTTGGGATAGCCAATTGTGCACACCTCTTTCCAGCTCTATGATCAATAACATTAAATTGGTAGCTTGAAATTGCTCATGATGGGAAAATTCACACTATGGAAATCAGCAAACAAGCCAGGAGTTTGTTTTGTTATGTTTGGAGCCAATTCACTAGCATACCACTGCATAACATAGATTGAAAAAACTCAAAAGTTGACTTTTTGAAAAACAAAAACTACTAAAATTGACAAACATCTAATGGTATTATTGCACAATAAAAAGAGAGATGTAATCTATATAGGTAATGGAAACTACAGATACTATAGACATCAAAAAGGTAAATGATCTTATAATTTAATGTAAATAAAATAAGAGTAGAGAATATGAACAATAGTCCTATACCATTAAATTACTTGAATCAGTGATAAAGAATCTCCATACACAAATTCCAGGTACATGGCTCCACCAGTATGTTCTTCTAAACTTTGATGTAATTCCATTCTTACTGCATAAGACCTCCATAACTTTTGTGCTAATTACAAAATCCCCAAACCTCTGAAACACCAAATTCTTTGGAACTCATTTGGTGAAAAATATGACTTAAAGGGACATGAGGCTCTTTATAGTTGTCATTTACATATCACTTAGGTGACTATGTATATGTTTTGCCATAAAAATATTAATGCATTTGGTTATGAGTACTGTCCCAGTTTTTGTTGAGAATGCTGTATTATGTATGTTCCATTATATCTTTCCAATATCTGAAATAGTCTGTATTCCAAATGTATCCAGCTCCAGAGATTTCAGATAAGTTATGTGGACTTATCTGAGAACATATCTTTATGGCCTTTGGGTGAAGAAGAATTGTTTTAGCCATAAAGGAAAAGTTTAGTAATACATAAAATAATGTATTACATTTAAAAAATGGGCTACATGAAAATAATAAACTTTTGTTTACCAAACAACACCATAAAGCAAGTAGAAAAGACAAATCACGATGTGGGAGAAGTTTGCAAAACATATAACAAAGAATTAGTACCTAGAATATGTAAAGAACACCTACAAATCAATAAGAAATATACCAGTTCATTTTAAAAACAGGCAAAAGGCTTAAATAGGTACAGCCCCAAAGAGGAAAATGCAAGTGACTAATACATGAAAATAGCAACATTCTCATTAGTAACCACAGAAATGAACATGAAAATCACTATGCAATATGATTAGATACCCACTAGGTAAAAGAATAATTAAAAATTTTTAACAAGGATGAAACAAGGAGAATCCTCATACACTGGTGGCAGTATAAATTGATGCAATCACTTTGGGGCAACATCGTGGCACTATCTAGTAAAATTGAAAATACACGTTCATTATGACTCAGCAATTCTGCAGAATCACTTGCACATGTACATTTTTGTAATAGCTAAAACCAGCATACAACCCAAACTTATATCAACAATAGAATGGACAAATTATAGTATAGTCATACTGTGAAATATGATACAGCAATGAAAAGGAAGAAACTATCACTATTTACAATAACACGAGGAATTACAATATTGAGATTACCAAACAATAGACACAGTATGTTTTCACTTGTATAAAGTCCAAAAACTGGCAAATCTCAACTATACTGTTTAGGATACGTGCATAAGTAGTAAAGATATAAAGAAAAGCAAAGAAATGATTATCATAAATGTTTCTCTCTAGGGTGAGAAAGGAAATTTGATAAGGGAGGGCTATATGGGGAGCTTCTGGGATGTGGACAATGTTCTATTTCTGGACCTGGGTGTTTGCTTTATATTAAGGTCATTAAATGTCCAATTTCAAATCAAAAGTTTGTTATATCTCAAACAAGCAGTACAATTCATCAAAGCATGCGCCTGGACTATCGACACAGTTTTGCCATCTTAACAGTAGCTTGCTTATGCCAGCAGTGAAGAAGCCTGGACAACAAGTGGCGATAAAATTGCCAATGGTGTTTTCCACAGCTTGTTGAGAATTGAATACTTGTCCTTGAAAGAAGTGGTCCAAAACCGGGAAGAAATGGTAGTCAGTTGGTGCAAGGTCTGGTGAATACAGTGGATGACAGAGAGTTTCCAAGTCCAGCCTCTGTAGTTTGAGCAGCATTGTTTTTTGCGACATGTGGTCTTGCTAGACGATTGGCCTGTTCTATTGACCAATCTCAGCTGTGTGATCATAAGCGTCCTCATCATTTCATCCAATTGGCTGCTGCAGACATCTGCTGTAATTGATTGACCAGGTTTCATGAAGCTGTAGTGGATAATACTAGTGCTGGACCACCAAACAGACACTTTTTTTGATGAATATTCATTTTTGGACTGCATTTCAGCACTTCTTCTTTATCCAACCATTGTGCCAAATGCTTGAGATTGTCAAAAAGAATCCATTTTTCATCACATGTGACAATACAGTGTAGAAATGGTTCGCCTTTATGTCATAACAGCAAAGAAAGGCAAGCTTCAAGATGATTTGTCTTCTGATACTCATTTAATTCACACAGAACCCATCTATCCAGCTTCTTTACCTTGCTGATTTGTTTCAAATGGTCTAATATTGTTGGACTAGCAACATCAATCCTTGCTGCTAATTCACACACAGGTTGAGATGGATTCACTTCTGCTACAGATTTCAGCTCATCATTATCCACCTTGGTCTCAGGTCACCCATGTGACTCATTTTCAAGATTAAAATCACCAAAACTGAACTTCTCAAACCATTGATATATGCGTATTCATTAGCCACATCCTTCCCAGACGCTTCGTTGACATTTCCAGCTGTCTGTGCTGCATTGGTTCCATGGCAAAACTTGTATTCGAAAATAACATGAATTTTTGACTTATCCATGGTTTCACAAAAATTGCTCTGAAAAAAAGTTTGAAAGATTATCACAAGCCAAAACATGTGTTTGAAAGACTGAGGATTATACCTTCACAATAAAAATAAAACAAGAAGTGTCAAAGTGAAATGTCAGAGATATCAACTGTCAAACTTAATACTTAAGAAAATAGGACATTCCATACTTAATAACCTAATAATTATTATTTAAATAAACTATACGTCTATGTTTTATTCACTTTTCTGTATGAATGTGTATCTCTCAATTTTTAAATAAAATGAATAATTGTTTGGCCTGAGAAAGGTCATCTTTAGTAGAATTGACTCACAGAGAAGTAAAAATAATGGTCATACAGGACATTTATAGAGCTATTACTAAATGTTTAATGAATTCAAATATCACGTCACTGTAAGTCACATTTTTCACCAATGAAGAGCACCTTCTGTGCTCTTCGAGGTCAAAAGTCAGTAGTCTCCACTGCTGAATGTCACTTGTGCAGCTAAGCAGTTCCTGCTGATCTGTGGTAGGCTCATGGCACAGACAAGGAAAGTGTTACCAGAGAGGGTCAATGAACTGCAGTAATGTTCCCCACTGTACCCCCATGGAGGGCTGTGGTTTGGCGATCGGGAAACACTGATTTAAACCACAGAGCAAAAACAACTAGAAAAGAGGAATTCTGAGATGTTGATAAAAAAAAAAAGTTGATGCAAGATAACAATTGCAAAGACCATATTCACCTTCTGAAATCTCGAAGGCTCTGGGGTAAATAAAAGAATGTGGGTGCCATAGGATGATTTCGCATGCGCCGTTTTGACACAAAGAGGGTGTAATCTCCCAGCTGATGTTCGGAGGAGGGAGGAGGCGAAGAGAAGCCAGTGAAGCGGTGGAAGACATGTCGTGCTGGCTGTTGCCATCCAGAGGACATTTCCCGTGGGTGTTCTCTAGTCTGAACGAAGCAGAGCCTCAAACCACTGGCAGGCAGGCCGAGACGGACTCCGTGGCACTGGAAACGTATGTGTTGTTTTTCTGTTGCTGCCCCCAGACTTTTATTTATAATCTGTACTGTTTTACAAAGCAGTTATCACAGACACCTACTCAGGGACACAAACAGGAGAAAGATTCCTTTGACTCCAGTGTGGCTCCAGAGAACCTTCTGAACCTCTTTCGGAGCGCTGTGCTGGCTCCCTGACGTCTTCCTCCCACTAACTATAGGTATGCTAGGGGTGCTCTCCCAGACCCTGCCCTTTTTTTCCCCCTTCTGCATTCTGTTTTCCTAAGTGACTGGATTCACTCTGATAGCTTCAGTTAGCACTTCTATCACAAAGACTCGCAAGATTATGTTTTGGTCCTTAAGAGAAACTTTGTGCCAATTTTCTCTTTCCAAGTCCCTAGTGAATGGCTCCACTTGTCTTGCCACCACTCCAGTGAGTCCAAAACTTATTCTGTCTCCAGAACAGCTCGTTTTCCTAAGCTGTTCCTTTTAATCGGTGCTACCACACATCCCTTGTCTGCCAGTTAGAAACCTTCCAACCCTCTTTCATGAGTCTTCCTATATATTTATACAGCCAGTTTATTTCACAGACATTAAGCACCTTCGCAGTACCAGCCACCGCGCCAGCCCTTGGGAATAAAGACGAATAAAGGTAGGTCTTAGCCTCTGAGAAGCCCGGTCTAGTGGAGGACATGGACCGAATTATCCTCTAAGAAAGGATAATAAGAGAGAGAGGTATGCACCAAATACAATGGGAGCCAGAATAGGATTTTGCCAGAGAAATCAAGGAGGGGACACAGGAAGTATTAGGGACAGCAAAGTGTAGTGGATAAGAGCGTAGTTTCTGGAGCCAGACTGGGATTGAATCCCACCTCCCCTAATGTCAAGATGTGTGACCTTGGGCAGATCACAGAACCTGTATACACATTGATTTCCTCAACTGAGAATGTGGATGATAATATCTACCTTAGGTTTCTTGTGAAAGTTAAATGAAATAATTCATGCAAAGAGCTTAGAAAAATGTCTAGCATATAAATATAAACATAGGTTACACTCTCCAGAGGAGTAACTCTCTGGTTAGCAGATGTGAGACCATTATCATTCCATAAGTCTCTGATTACTGCATGCTTAAAGAGTTGCTCTAGTGTATGCTTGTGGCGAGAAGGGGTTTCACCTGCAGGGTGGTGAATTACATTTACTGCGCCAATACAGCACCTTCCACACCCTGGAACCTAATTCATCTCTACACATTCTCAAACCTAAAGGGACTAAGAAGCTCAAATCCTATGTCTTTCATGGCCAGAGAGGAGACAGACTGGGCGAAAAGGAATGTCCTCATCTTATGTTATGGTGGGAAATAATGAAATGTTGGCTGCTATGAGGGACGGGCTGGGAGCCAGGAAGATGGTAGCCATAAGGAAGGAGGGAGTGACCCAAAGTCTGCAGAGTGTCACTGTCACTCAGGGTTGCAGGGTTAATGAAATAATTCATGCAAAGCGCTTAGAAAAATGTCTAGCGTATAAAAAGATTTCATTCATTCACTTGTTTATTGATTTAACATGTATCTGTCGAGTACTTACTATGTGCCTGGCACTGTTTTAGGGGGCTTGGGAGACATCAGAGAACAATATAGATGAAAACTCCTGCCCTCATGGAGACCATAAGCAATAAAAATAAAAAATAAATTATATATAATACATTAGATCAGTGTTACAGGAAAAAGAAAAAGATAAATGTTAGTTATTAATATACTATAGTACAGAGGTCACTTGATCTTGCACTTAAAGGGAGGGAATTCCTGTAAACAGAATAATACTATATACTATAAGGTGCACTGATTCTAAGTTGCACTATTATTTTATGTACCACTAAGGTAAAAACATTGCCAATTAAATATAGCACAATGCTTTTTTATTACCTAGGACTTTTATTTTAAATGTCTTGAAACCTATTGAGACATATTTAGGCATGTATTTTTTAATCTTATCAAACTTACACATACATAAGAAGGAAAATAGAAGCAGAAATTGATTAAAGTACTCCTAAAGCTTCTTTACGTTTGGAGTCCTAGTCCTCTGAACCACTTTCTGGTTCTGCCACTGGTATCTTTCCTCCCTTCCTGGCAAAGTAACTAGGGATACACATGCCCAGATTAGGGCAGAACCAGTCTCTTGAAAATAGCAAATGGCTTATCTATCCCTGAATCACATGGGCTTGGGGTCTGGGGGAGAGCGGAGAGTAGCCCTGTCCATCATTAAAGCCTACTGTTCCTTGATTGAAAACAACTCTCAGCTCTCTTTTCCTAAATTCATTCACACCATTCACATATTCAACAGACACTGTTCAGTCCCTAGCACCTGTGTGAGGCCACAGTACTGGCCCTCGGGTTGCTTTCAAACCGCCACTACCTCGGCCCTTGCATAGTGGATCCTGATACTGCCAGGGTGAGCTTCCAGATTCTTCCCTCACATTCATCCTGCCCTGCACTGTTGGGCGACTCATGCACAAGTGCTGCTTTCACCAGGTTGCTCTAGTCCTCAAGAACAAACAATGGACAGCTATTTGACTACTAGGCCCGACTTTGTGGCTCTCCAGAGTCCGCCTCCAGCCTGCCCTGGCCTGGCTGCTTCTCCCCTGCTCGTCCGCTCAGGCCTCACCAGTGATGGCCCACATCTTTCCAGAAGATTCCAGTGACACTCGTTTTGCCCTTTCCTGACAGCTTTTCTACTGTAGTTAGTACACTGTGTTTCTGCAGTGAGCCCTCTCCACTTATTTCACACCTGCTCGTTTGGTCCCCTCTGCTCTGCTTAGGGTGGGGATTTGATAATTTGTGGTTTATTCCCCACAGCACATACATAATACCTTGTAACTACTGCATATGAAAGACACTTAGGACACACTTGCCACATGCATGAAAGGCAGGGAACACATGGTGAAAAGAGAAATTGCACCATTTAATACACGGTATCTCTCACTTGACCTGCAAGCACATACAGAGTGTCTCATGCACCACACCTGGTCTACACAGCTAAATGAAATGCTTGGCCTTTGATTTGTTCATAGTCTGGTGGGGGAGTCAGACATGAAAACCGAAAATCATGATGTAATAAACTCTAATACTGAGCTGCAAGAGCTGCAAGCACAGAGGACGGAGTAACACACTCTTCCTGGGAGAATCAGAGGGGCCTTCCCTGAGAGAGTAAAGTTGGAGGTTACGTTAGAGAATGAGCGGATGCTTCCCAGATAGGAGGGAAAAAGGAAGCATTTTAAGCAGAGCAAAGTGCAAAGGGCAAAGGGCTACCTTACTGTTCTCAGACTCACTAAGCACCTACCATTTTAGAGCCTTTGTTCTCCCAACCACCTCTTCTCCTGGAGTCCTGGCTCACTAAGTCCTAAACAATTCTCTCTACTTAAATTGAAAACTGGTTCCACTGCCGTTGTCTAATTACCCCGATGCTAGCTTTGAATATTCCATTCTTTCCCCATTGATTTATGTCATCTTCATCCATGGGTGTTTGTAATATTGATAGTGTGTAATATGATAGCTGAGCTATCTATCTATCCATCAACTATACACAGATCTGTGTAACTATGTGTGTATGTATCTAGCTATCACCTGTATTTATTAATTTGTGCATATCTGCGTGTATGTACCCGTCCTTCCATCCATTCAACTATCTATACAGCTAAGTTTGTATTGTGCTATTCACTCTAAACCCACACATTTTTGTTGCTGTTGTTGTTGTTGTTGTTGTTCAATTATTTGTTAATTACTGAGAGAGATATATTAAAATATGTCACTATGATTGTATATTTTCTTTTAAAAAACTTCTAACTGTTGTGATAACTCACAGTTATTTTGTATATTATAGAATTATATGTTCCATCAATGTCAATTCCTTATTTACTCATTTAATATTTCTGACCTTGGATTTTAATTAACTAATATTAATATTAAATCATTTACTTTCTTTTTTGTAGCATTTTCTCAGTGTAACTTTTTTTATCCTTCGTTTTCAAACTTTTTTGTGTCATGTTTAGTTTTATCTCTTGCACGTAGCATACAGTGCACATTTAAAATTCTTATGTGAGAATATCTGTTTTTAATGATGATTATAACTTATTGGTAATTATAACTTATTTCTATTCACAAGGATTATGAAATTATTCCGACCTGTCCAGGTCTGATTCTGGTAGGTGGGGCAAGAGTATAAACTTGAGCCCATTTTTCATGTCTAGTATTGAAGGTTGCAGTGAGCTGTGATGACGCCACTGCACTCTAGCCCAGCGATAGAGCAAGAGCTTATCTCCAAAAAAAAAAAAAAAACTATGAATCAAGCTGAAAATAAAATATGTTCCATCTTTTACCTTGGCAAATGTACCTTCATAATGACATTTAAAAATATGTATATAGGCTTGGTTTTTATATGACTAAAAGTTGTCAGAATGTCAAAGATGGCTGAATTAAATTATTATTACCCATATCTAAGAACCCTGTTGATAGGTCAGCAATATTTGATTAAGTAACAAATTAATTTATTCAAAAGTATATCTTTATTTTACAAAATTTATTTCTCCTTCATTTCAGCAAAATTGTTAATTATGCAAAGAAAGAGTTTCACACAATTTGTATACAGATATAAAAGAATTAAAAAGTAAATATAATTGTGTTCAAATTACAAAAGTTAAATATATATTTATAAAAATTGTAAATTGAAGTAAATGTAAAGAATTGAAAAAATTAAAGCTGTTGTTACATAGTTTCACCATATGGTTATGTTAAAATGTTTGAATTTATCTATTAGAATCTAAAAGGTAAAACAAATGACAATCAAGTCTATGAAACAATAAATTATTATTTTTATAACAGAGTTGAGTTTCTGTTTAATTTTCTAAAAATTTAAATGTGTTTACAAAAAAATAACTATTTACAAGTTTTGCATACGAAGTTTATCTGGCTGCCAGTATAACAAGTTTATATCACTCCGTATGTTAAGTCTCCAAGTGCACCTGTTACGAACATCACACTGATTCATGGTACCTCCAGAACTGTGAATTGTACACAAATGTGTGCTTGCCACTCTGTTCCTGGGGAAAGGCATTTTGTCATACAGGCATCGATTCCATCCATGCTACCTGAGAGGATAGAGTTAATTTCTTTTTTCTCTTACCGAAGCACTTCTGCCACACAAGTCCTCCATGCAAGCCAAAGTATCTACATGCTGACATCAGCAGTGACACCGCACAAAAGTGTCATGGTACTTAGACACAGACCTCATCTGTTTCAAGGCCCTAGGCCAGTCTCAGAGCTGGTATTTAGGATCTGATATTCAGAGCTGAATGCTGGATCCCATATGACCGAGCAACCTATTCTTGTCTTATGCAATCCTTTAAAAATATTAATTCTTGTCTGTTCAAGCTATTCTTTTTCTTTAGGTGGTAGTACTTCTGACTTTTTGATTTAATGGCTTCATTCATACTGTTGGTTTTGCTTAAATTCTCGGTGAATCCTGCAGTCTATCCACTCATGTTTGTCATTGCTAAATTATGTTTTAGTTAAAATCCCGTTTCTTTTGATTGGGAAAAAAGAGTGGAAATTTCCCAGCACTGTCCTCATTATGTTTTCATTTTAACATGAGGTGTCTCTGGCACGAAGGAGAGATGGCTCCTACTCTTGCTAACAGTTTCATCTGGGTACATGTTAAATTGCAGGGTTTTTTGCTTAGTTTTCTTTCTGTAAGTAAAATCCCATCTCCTCTCCATACTCAAGATTCCTCAATATTTCTGACCCTCTAATTTCAGGATTTGAGGTGGGAGAGGAAGTAGGTTCTTAACCTGCCATCTCAATTTAATCTTTTTCCTTAATTTTCCACAGCACTTTGAGAAATACTAGGGTAGAGCAAAACAGAAAACACAAAGATAGATCCTTCTCAAAAATTAACCCTGCAACCCTGAGTGACAGTGACACTCTGAAGGCTTTGGGTCACTCCCTCTCCTTCCTTGTGGCTACCACCTTCCTGGCTTCCAGCCCATCCCTCATAGCAGCCAACATTTCATTATTTCCCACCATAACATAAGATGAGGACATTCCTTTTTGTCCAGTCTGTCTCCTCTCTGGCCATGAAAGACGTAGGATTTGAGCTTCTTAGTCCCTTTAGGTTTGAGAATGTGTAGAGATGAATTAGGTTCCAGCATGTGGAAGGTGCTGTATTGGCGCAGTAAACGTAATTCACCACCCTGTAGGTGAAACCCCTTCTTGCCACAAGCACACCCTAGAGCAACTCTTTAAGCATGCAGTAATCAGAGACATATGGAATGATAATGGTCTCACATCTGCTAACCAGAGAGTTACTCCTCTGGAGGGTGTAACCTATGTTTATATTAGCTTTTGGTGCCCATGATATTTGAACTTATTCTACTTACAGTGAACTACAACCCTAAGCCTCAGGTTTTCATTCTCTCCTGCTCTCCTGAAATTGTTTTATTTTGGCCTCACACAGAGGATTTCATACTTATCATTTATTTATTTGTTCTGTAAATACTTTAAAATGTAATCTACATAATTGAAACAGCTCTTCCCTTTAAAAATCTTGGAGGTCAGTAAGAGGCCCAATCAAGGTCAGGAAGACCTCTACTACAAGGGAATGTGAGACAATTGACACTCAGGGGAAGACTTGATGCTTATTTGAGTTGAGGGGATTAGTAACAACTTCATGCAGGAAATAACCTTTAAGTTGAGCCAGACAGAATTAATAAGATTTTCAGGAACAGATGGAAGGAAGGCAGTTCAGATGAGTGGAATAGTACTGTCTTAATCCATCCATTCAGGCTGCTATAACAAAGACACCAAACACTGGGTGGCTTATCCATAACTAAAATTTCTTTCTTACAGTTATGGAGGCTAGGAAGTCCAAGGTCAAGGGACTAGTAGGGTCACTGTTTGGTGAGGGCCTGCTTCCTGGTTCCTGTATCCTTACAAGGCTGAAGGGGCAAGGAAGCTCTCTGGGGTCTCCTTTCTAAGGGCACTAATTCCATATAAGAGGGCTCCACCCCTGTGACCTAATCACCTCCCAAAGGCCCTACCTCCAAATAAGCTCATTTTGGTGATTGGTTTCAGCATACGGATTTGGCGGTGGGGGTGCCCACAAACATTGAGTCTATAGTAAGCAGAAACAGAGGCAGAATGTTACGGGCAAGATCTGGGAACAGCAAGCAGGTCAGATAAAGAGATGGGCATCTGTAGGGAAGTGGTAGGAGATACAAAAAAAATCAGACTAAGTTCTAATGTAGAGGGTATTCAATGCCATGCTGAGACATCAGGGCATTCAGTGATCAGCAGTAGAAAGCCATCGAAAGTGATTAAGCAGGAGAACAACATGACTGAATGTTATCTTGTTTATTGCAGCCCATCATCCTGGTCTGTCGAGACCCTTTTGATTTCAAGTCTGTCATTCAAACTATGAGCTACCTCCTCTAGCCCTAGAAGGTTTGATAGGCATCTTCCAGTATGCTTCTCTAACTTGACTGTAAAATGTACAAAAGTCATAACCCCAATCATATCCCTAACAGTGACCTCCTCCAGGTTGATGATTATTCAGAATCACTGTGCTCTGCTTATCCAACCACATAATGTCCATGGGTGGTAGCTCAAGTCCATAGTTTCCAACAATAATAGCAGATATTATTATTTACTGTGTAGTCAATACATATGATTTACATTCGTTATCTTATTTAACCCTTTCATCAAACCTATGTGATGAAGCTGTTGACACTGCCTGTTGAGTTCCTTTAAATTGCAATGCCTTTCCCGTCCCAGAGACGTGAATACCAATTCTATTCCACGAAGATTGATTGAAAATCAGAGAAAGTATGAATTTTATCAAATAGATCCTTCACAAAACCTTCAGGCAATTGTAACCTCTTTAATATCTACCTCATTAATAGAAAGATCTGTAGAATTTACAAGATCAATTAGAGACTTCATTTTTGCTTATCAAGGTTTATCGAGGTTATGTGAAAAGTTTTAAATGTGACACGGGGAATAGTGAAATAGAGTTTCAACGTAATCTGAAAGCATAATTTTTTTTTTTAAATCTAAGTAGACCTGAATTTTCTGAAAATTTTAAAATAATCTAATAGTGCCAGCATGAGCCCTTAGTTACCTAGGCAGGTTTCCATGGAAAGCCATAGGTCTGCATCAAAGAAATACCTTGAATTTTAACAGTATAAAAGAGTGTAATCTAAACACTACTGACGCTTATCACTAAGTAAAGCCTTCTTGGTCACAATGGTTGGCCATTTATGCTCATATCTGTTAATAGTTGTGATTGTTTTCCTCAGGAAGACAACCTTTAGATGTAAAATAGTTGTAGTAGTGAATATTCTGTCTTTTTCCTCCATACACCACAGATTTTCAATCCCCAGATGTATTTTGACCTTTAATGTAGAGAAATAAAATGTGTTTCCTAATTTTGTTATACTTTTGCATTAAGTTTAATGAATTAAGTTATAAAACTTTCCCCATTTCTTACCAGTGGGGTTAGTAAATGGGTCCCTAGCTAGGTTATTGTCCTGTGATCTTCTTCTAAGTATGCGGGACTGACAATGTAATGAAGGCCCTGGAGTCTGTTTCAGGCTGATGTTATAGAAGAGTCCTCAGAGGAGAGAGCTCTGCTCCCCGAGGCTGTTCGGTTAACCTCTGTTAACTGAAAGTGTTGCATTGCTGACTATCCCTTAAGAGCTAATTCTCAAGAGGGCAGAGCATCAACTATAGATTTCCTTGCAGACTTGATACAATTCCTAGGAAATAAGCATAGAGAGGTGAATTGCTTCCCAAAAGTTGTGTAGCCAGGAAATGGCAGATCCAGGAATTGGACCTCTCAGGTCCATTATAGCAAATGGGAGATACTACTTGAGCGAGACTCTGGGGAGAGGCCGTGTTGACTTGGTAGGGATTTTTTGCTCTCTCCTGTTTGACCTTCAATTTGCTATTTGAACTAGGTACGCTCTAAGTGACAGGCCTTAGAGTAAGCAAAGATAATTAGGCTTAATGGTGGAACAGGAAGTTGATCAAGTAGAACTAACTTCATTATATGAAGGAAGAGCCCATTAAAACTCACGGAACTACTTTTCAGTAGGCAGAGGGCTTTTGGCAGGAAGGCCACCTCGTTTGGAATTAAGTTTTATTTTTATCATAGTAGTCTATGTACAACATTTGTTTTTAATCAAAGAGATCCACAAGGATTATATGAAAGTCATCCCTGATTTTTGCCTCTTCTATTTTCCTTAACTCATATTTCTAAATAGCATTTTTCTTAACTTACTAGGTTTAGAGAATATATATTGACTTTCTACCATGTTAATGATAATGTGATAAACAAACATTTTTTACTTTGTGCCAAGTATTTTTATCTGCACATTATATATATATTAACTCATTTTATTTATTTATTTATTTTTTGAGTGACAGGGTCTCCCTCCATTGCCCAGGCTGGAGTGCAGTGGCGTGATCATAGTTCACTGCAACCTCCAATTCTTGGGCTCAAGCCATCCTCCCGCCTCAGTCTCCCAAAATGCTAGGATTACAGGCATGAGCCACCACATCTGGCCTCATTTTATCTTTACAATAACCCTTTAAAGTAAGCAGCATCATGTTCATTTGACAGATGAGGACACTGAGGTACAAAGAAGGTTAGTCACTTAATATCATACAGCTCATAAGAGGTGTGCTAAGATTTGAAGCAAGGCAACTCAGCTAAAAAGTCCACACTTTAAGCCATCATTCCATTAGCTCTGTGTGCCCACTCTTCCTGTCCCTGCTTATCTTCCCTTCCTAACTAAATTCCCTACATTATCCAGATTTAATTTTGTTATGATTTTTGGTTAAATTAATAGTCAATGTTTACATTATTATGATTATACCAACGTGGTATACTACTTCCAAGAAATATACTACTTCCATGTTTTTCTTTTTTTTCTCCTTCTTTTTTCGAGGTTTCTGTCTTATTCCCTGATTGTTTCTTTTTAAATATAACACTCCATCTTGCTCTTTCGGATGCATGTTCTCCCTTATTCCTCTGAGGAGACAAAGTATTGTTTTTGCTGCTGCTGTTGTTGTTATCTTTTGCTCTCTCTTGTCTGTTTCCTTCTAGCCATTTTTAGTTTGTTTACTCTTGCCTCTGTTTTCATCCTGGCAGCATCACTCAAACCTCAGGTGATCCTTGGCTGGCAGAGAAGAGTCAGGCCTGGGGAGTTGGTTTTTAGTTCTGTGGGTGTAAGTGGAGCCGGTAGACTAGTAGCTTCACTAGGCAGGGAGCGAGGAGCACGCTAGCTTTTTTGAGGAGACCCCACATATCAATAATCTAAACTTCCCTTCTCTAGAGTCTTTCTATATATTGCCCAAGAGTATAGCAGAGGGGAGGGGATACGTGCCTGACACTGGCCTTATGGAGTCAGGGCTGGAGAACGGGGCTGAAGGTAACACAATTGAGCAGATAGATTTTCATTTAATTCCTGCATGTGTAAATTCCTTCCTTGTTCCTGCCTTTCACTGTACCCCCAAGTGCAAAGCTTCTGAGGTTCAAGTTCACCAGTGAAATCATTAATTCATTCCAAAATGATTGATTCCAAGTGCTGTCCAAGGTGCTGAGTATAGGGCAGAGAACAAAACAATGTCCTTGACCTCATGGACTTGGATGCTACTTGAGGGAGACAGACAAAAACAAAAGCAACAAATTAATATATAATATATCACATGATACTAGTTGAAGAAGGATAAAATAGGATCAGGAGGATAGAGAATGACAGAGGGTGCCTTTTTGGTAGGTGTGGGAAATTTCTCTGATGGGAGATTCACAGGAAGTAAGGGAACCAGTCATGCAAATGTTTAGCGGAAGTGTATTCCACGTGCAGGGACGTGGCTCCGAGGTGAGAGTCCGCAGCCACAGGAGGCAGCAGCTGCGAGTACTGGAAGGGGAGCTGGGCCTCCCATTATTCTGTTCATAGAATTTCATTCACTGTCCTTGACTCGGTCTCTGGCCTGGAGCCTCCCGTGGTGCCGTACCTAAAATATTTGACACTCAGAGTTGATAATTTTTAAAACCTTCTTCCTTCTCTATACAACAAAACTATTTTTGGTAATGATCATAAAATGCAATAAATGATCCTAATGACTAGAAAAGAAACACAGTGAACATTTTCCTTTATTGAACTTTGTAATGAGTAAAATCGAAGGAAAATAATTACAATACAGAAAGCCGTGCCGCGGGGAGGGGGGATCTCCCAGTAGGTAGCGCTTTTAATTATATAGCTGTATTTTTTAAAAACAAACAAATGTATTCCTACCTATTGATCTGTGAAAATAATGAATCATTTTGTTACTGGTAACATCATTAACATTTGTGTTCCCAAACCTTAACTTCTGCAAGTTTTTCAGAGACTTCAAAAAAATTTCTCTTCTTCACATATTCATGACCTATAGACAAATATGACTTCATTCATGATCTATAGACAGCTGTAGTTGTCCTTTTATCTTCCGAGTTGATAAAAAAACACTCGTTATTAATGTTAATTTTTAAAAATTCTTTCATATGAAGAAAAAAATATAAATATTTAGAAAAAGCCTTCCCTCCTAAGAACATGAAATTTGATCATACAAATTAGGTCATTCTTGTCATACCCAACTATAATCAGAGTTGAGGGGCCAGGAGGAAAGGTATTCAGACCACATAACGTTGCTCCAGGAGTATGATTCTCTGCCAGCCCAGCTGCTGAAACCACCTGTTGTAACCTGAAACCAGTTTTATCTCATTGCTATTGAAACAACCTGTTGTGACTCTAAGACTGTTTTACCCACCGCTGTCACTCACTGATGAGAGCTTGCCAGTTCCCACAAAACTTTACTAGTGCCAGGGAACTTTCTTTCAAAACAATAAATAACATTTCTCCTTTTTGTAAAACCTCCAACTTTCTCTTTTGTCTTCAGACATACTGAAGACCACCTAGTCTGTGTGTATGTCCTGAATTGCAATTTTTGCTTCTCAAATAAAACATTTTAAATTTAGAAATTTGTCTCTATATTTTGTTTGACTTCGACGAGTATAAGTTTGGCAGATATTCATAAAAATCCCATTTCAGAATTCCAGAAATGCCAAGATTGCCCACATTTGGAGGGGAGGGGACTCAATTCTACCAAATTCCAAATGTATCAAAAAAGTTCCATTAGGTTATATGCATCTGAAAATGCATCATAAATTTTCATTATGTTTGTGAAACCTTGTGAACAATTTCTTCTGCAAAAATCAGAGAACATCACTGCACCATAGTGAACATTGCCATTATGTAAATTAACGCTTTAGAATGGGTATCCAGTTCTTGGTGAAAACACTCAAGGTTTTCAAATTTACCCTTGTGATTTTTCTCTGGTAATGTGTGACCAGCTGCTTTTGTAATTTCTCTTTGCATTCTTCTCTGAAATGTGATTCATTTTTCCATACACATCAATTTTTTCACATTATGTTGTACAATTGCCAATCGTCTCCACAAATTTTGTGCATAGACCTTCAAGGAGCAATTTTACAGCTTAATGTTTTCCCGCATATGTTGTTTAAGCCTGAATCTGGCTGTTTGAAAATATTTTTGTGTCTGATTACTCCTATCTAAAAGTTCACACCTAAAACCAAAAATCTACTAAATTATATCTCTAATATCATGTTTTATTTTCTTGATTCCTTCTTTGGTTTTAAGATGACCAACAATTAAAAGAATACATTTTGATATGAAATATATTCAGTAATCAGCAAACTATTTCATATGTAAACCAAAATTTGTACTTTCCAAACAAAATATTGTACCCTGCAGTTTACCCTCTGTTTAATTTTAAACACAAACACTTGCAGTGGTCACAGAGAAGGACAGAGTGGAAGTAACTCAAGTTCTGTCTCTTTGCCTTTAATGTCCCTGTGCAGTCATTGTTTCTCACGGTTTAGTTCGAGTCTGTGGTTTACATACAGCACTATGCAGTTCTTCAGGCTCTGCAGACAGGAAGTCTGTGGAAAGCCAATGGCAACGATTCTGATACAACCTAAATAAAAAGAAGAGGCTCAGCAGAGTCTGGCTTCGTCTTGGGCTGCTGTTACCTGGGAATTCCCTGAATTAACTTCTGCATAGGATGCTCATTAAAAACTAAGGAATAAAATATGCTGATGTGAAGCACATATATGCATGTGTATGTATACTCATGCTATTCTGTATATATTATTGTAGTGTATATGTGTGTGTGTGTGTGTTGTTACATATCTATGTTTAAAACGGGGACAATGCACCCCCTTCTGCCCTTACTGCCCTCACCCATGTCAGAGAGGCAAAATTTTACCTTTAACTTGTTAGGGTTTTTGAGAGAATTAAGTTGACAAAAGACCGATCAACAGGAGAAAAACACGCACACATTGACTTAATACGAGTTTTATACGGCACGGGAGCCTTCACAAGGAAATGAAGACGCCAAAGTACAGTTAGAGTTGAACACTTACATACTGAATTGGACACAGAGTAGGAAGTTGTGAAAAAGTCACTAAATTATGTGGGGAGGCTAAAAGAAGATAAGAGTTATTTTAACAATTTCTGTACAGAATTCTCTCAGGCTCAACGTCCTGTCCTTGATGATAAGAATGATATTTTCCTTCTGGTATAGGGAGGGCACCTTTTGCATGGTGATTCCACTCCTGTTTTGTTTTTTTTTATTTCGGGGTATTATGAGGGTACAAACGTTACGGTTACACTTTATGTCTTTGCCTCACCCAAGCGAGGGTTAGGGGCATGCCCTTCCACCCACAATGCTCCCCGTGTCCCTTAGTTGCGAGTTTACCCTCCCATCTCCCTAATCCCTGGAGAGTATTACTGCTATGGGATCACCATAGTGTTCGTCAGTTAGTACCAGTTTCATGGTGAGTACAAGTGGAGCAGAGTGATCTTTTTGCAGCTGCTGTTTTTCAAGTGTCTTTAACTCAAAATACTCAATGTGACAGAGCGGCATATTTTGGGATGACATATTCTCAACTCATTCCTTCAGGTCCTGGAGCCTGGGCGCCCTGGTGTTGGGAACCACTCACTGAGCATCCTCTGCGTGGGCGCTTTCTTTTCCTTTGTTCTTTAAAGTTCCTAAAAAAGGGAACCAGGAAATGCTCATCAGCACCAATTTTTTTTTTTTTGAGACAGTCTCACTCTGTTGCCCGGGCTAGAGAGCAGTGGCATCATCCTAGTTCACCGCAAGCTCAAACTCCTGGGCTCAAGCAATCCTCCTGGCCCAGCCTCCTCAGTAGCTGGGACTACAGGTACGAGCCATGACACTCGGCTAATTTTTCTATTTTTAGCAGAGACAGGGTCTTGCTCTTGCTCAGCTGGTTTCGAACTCCTGACTTCAAGCATCCTCCCGCCTCAGCCTCCCAGAGTGCTAGGATTACATGTATGAGCCACTGTGCCCGGCCTCAGCACCAATTTTTTGCTTTACTTTACTTCTGATGACAGGGGACAACCTAGGGCCTCCTTGAAGGAATGTTGCCTGGCCAGGAGGCTACCCCCATTTGTCGGGGGGCGAATGTTAAGAATCACTGTGGGTTGGGTAAATCAAAGTCAAACCAACCCGGGTTTGCATTTTGGCTCTGCTGTGTACCAGCTTTGTGCCCTTGAGCACTGTCAAAGTCAAATAAAATATGGAGATGAATCTCTAAATGTAAAACATTTTATTGGGGAAGCAAGCATTGCAATTTGGGGCATGCACAGAAACCAGGTGGTCATTGGTATGTCTGAAGAACAAGCAGAAGGTTAGATGGTTTATGAAAAAAAGAGAGAAATGTTACTTTGAGAAAGTTCATTGGCACTAGTAAGGTTTTGGGGAGCTGGTAAGTTTTGATAGGTAAGTGACAGCAATGGGTAAAACTATTCTTAGAGTTAAGTCAGGTTGTTTCAGCAACTATTAGATACAACTGGTTACAGCAAGTAGTTACAGCAGCCAGGCTTACAGAGAAGCACAGCCTTGGAGCGATGTTATGTGCCCTGAGTACATTTTTCCCCAGCCTCGTAACTCTGTTTTGCTTGGGTATGACAAGAATGACCCAATTCACAAGATCAACTTTCACAGCACATTAGTTAATCTCTCTGGAACTTCATCCTTAAAATCGGGATAAAATTAGCATCTCACAGGAGTGTGGTGTGGATTAAATGAGGAAATATGTGTTAAAAAGTGCTCTATAAACTATAAAATACAAAGACAGTGCTCTATAAATGGCAAAACACTAAAAAATATTTATAGTTCTTTTTTTTTTTTTTAAATCTGAGCTTCCTCCCTCTGCCTGTTCTGTCTTCTATAAATACATTAGAATAGCATAATGATCAATTTACAGCATACATCATCCATGGTGTAAGAAGTTTTCACTAACTGGGTCCTTTTGAAAAATATCCTCATTTATGCAATGCCTGAAAACAACATCAACATCAAAGAGCAGGTCATCGGATCATTTATTTAATGAAATTTGAGGCAAACTCTCAGGTCTCCTACTTAAAAGTTGTGCAGTGAGTTAGAACTGGCTATTTAATTAACATTGGTTTCTACAACACAGAATTTAATTGTTAGAGGTGTTGAAGGTCTATTATTTTCATTCTCTTAGTGTGTATTTCCTATTCTGTCTTCACAAACAGGGGCCTTTTCTAGGAGAGAATTAAACAGTCACCTATGAGACAGTGTTTGCATGGACTGTATCTAAATACAGTGTTCGCTTTTGCAAATAAACCTTTCAGATCCAGCACCAAACTGGACTGGAGGGATCCAGTCAGAATATCTAGTTGACTCTTTTTATCCTTTAAGCTTGCCTCCACCTCTATAGCTGCTGCCCTTCCAGCCTCAGCTACAGAACAAGCTATATCATGGGCAAGGCGGCATTGCGTTCTTCCTTTCTTGTTCTACCTCTCCCTCTCTCCTGCTTTCAGAGAAGTTTCCATTAGCAGAGGAATTTCTTCTGCCATGTTCAGAAGCCCTTGCTGTGCTTATTGCCTACATTTTCAGGAAACTCTAAATTTTCTGAAAACCTATTTGCTACTATTAAAGTTTTTGGACTGAGCAACTGGAAGGATAGAGTTGCATTTTCTAAGAAGGGAACAGTATGGGGATAATAGATTTAGGGGAAATCAAAGGTTTGGTTTGCACATATTAGTTTGAAGTCTTTGTCATGTGGGGATGTTATTAGGCTGTTAGATACACGACTTTGGAATTTAAGAGAGAGGTCAGGGCTAGAGCTATAATTCTGGAGATCTTGACTCTGTTAATGGTCTTTAAAGTCAAGCTTGTAAATGGAGCAATTTATTCTACAAAAACAGAGGCTGATTTTTTTTTTTTTTTTTTGAGACAGGGTCTCCTCTCTGGCCTGGGCTAGAGTGGCATGGCATCAGCCTAGCTCACAGCAACCTCAAACTCCTGGGCTCAAGCGATCCTCCTGCCTCAGCCTCCCAGGTAGCTGGGACTACAGGCACGCGCCACCAT
>CAUYSK010022314.1:0-20496 GCA_963575035.1 Avahi laniger | reverse complement strand
GGCTAATTTTTTCTATATATTTTTAGTTGTCCAATTAATTTCTTTCTATTTTTAGTAGAGACGGGGTCTCGCTCTTGCTCAGGCTGGTTTCGAACTCCTGAGCTCAAACAATCCACCCACCTCGGCCTCCCAGAGTGCTAGGATTACAGGCGTGAGCCACCGCGCCCGGCCAGCTCCTGAGGTTATTAACCTAATAATACCTCCCTGCTCCAGGTCACTGCTGTGCTAACCTTTATTCCCATCATTGAATTTTGCTGTTTTTTTTCCTTTAACAGCTTTATTGAAATATAACTCACAGACCATAAAATTCATCCTTTTTTTCTTTTTAAAGACAGAGTCTCACTCTGTCTCCCAGGCTGGAGTGCAGGGGTACAATCATAGCTCACTGCAGCCTTGAACCCCTGGGCTCAAGCAATCCTCCCACCTCAGCCTCCTGAGTAGCTGGGACTGCAGGTGCGTGCCACCACGCCTAGCTAATTTTTAAATTTTTTGTAGAGACGGGTTCTTGCTGTGTTGCACAGCCTGGTCTTGAACTCCTGGCCTCAGGCCATCCTCCCAAAGTGCTGGAGTTACAGGCATGAGCCACTTGTGCTTGGCCTAAAATTCACCCACTTAAATTGTTCAATTTCATGGCTTTCAGAATATTCGCGAAGTTGTGAATTTTAGAATATTTTTGTCACATCCTCCCCAAAAATTCCCATAGCAGTCACTTTGCATTTCTCCTCAACTGCCTACTGCCAGTCCTAGGCAACAGCTTATCTATTTTCCATCTCTTTAGAATGTCCCATTTTGGACATTCCATGTAAAAGGAATCATACAATACGCGGTCTTTGTGTCTGGCTTTCATTTAACATGTTTTCAAGGGTCATCTGTGTTGTAGTGTGTTGCAGTACTTCATTCCACTTCGTGGCCAAACAGTAGTCCACTGTATGGATAGGCCACGTTTTGTTGGTGGACATTAATTACCATTTTTTGGCATTAGGAATAATGCTGCCATGGGCATTTGTATACACGTTTTGTCTGTTTTTGAACTTCAGGAAAATGGAACCATCCAGCACCTACTCTTTTTTTGTTTGATTTATTTCATTTTGATATTATGTCTGACAGTCATCCATTTTGTTCATGTAGCAGAGGTTTGTGCTTTTCCACTGCTGCATGGGTTTACGTTGTGTGAACATATCACAATTTATACATCCATCCTCCCGTTTATGGACTTTTGGGTTCTTCCCAGTTTTTTTCTATTATGCACAAAGTTGCTCTTACCTTTAATTTCAACATGTAATTGCCTAAGTAAGTCTGAAATTGATCAGTACTTCTCAGCCCGGTCTAAAATCTTCTTCTCAAAGTCACTGGGTAAGACTCTGAAGTCCAGGACACTATCTAGAAGGACCCCACTCAGCTTAACAATGCACAGCTAATACTGGGAGAGATCTTTGCATTTTGCCAATCACTCTCACAGGTATCGACCCTCAACACTCATGACCCATGCAAGTGGGCACCAGGCCTGCGTGGCAGCGTCCCCTACCTTCCCGAGCTGTGTACTCATTGTCTTCGATGACCCGTGCCAGGCCGAAATCGGCAATCTTACACACCAGGGACGCAGAGACCAAGATGTTGGCGGCTCGGAGGTCTCGGTGAATGTAGTTTCTGTGCTCAATGAAGGCCATGCCTTCTGCAATCTGCATCCAAAACAGAGACACCCTCGTCCTCAGGCCTGGCCCAGCCCAAGATGGTCTGCCTAAAAGCAGCAGAGCGTCCCAGTGGGAGAAAACTAGAAAACATCTGCACCAGCTGCTCCCTTTCCGTTGGAGGGTTTGGGAGTCAGGCTGGCATTTCTCTGTCTACTCACCCAGGTTGGGGGTATCTTTGAGGCCTGGGTCCATTTAGGGGCTTCTCTAGAGTTCTGAGACTTCCAGAGAGCACTTTGAAACGTTCTCACGAAAAGGCAATGGGACTCTTTCTCCAGGACCTAGACACACACACACACACACACACACACACACACACACACACAAACGCGCGCGCGCGCACACACACCCCAGGATACTATGAAGCACTTTCACCCTCAACCTTCTTTCTGGGGACAACCCAAGCTCATGTCATATTCTGAGATCTCTCTTATATCTTATTTCTCCCTAAGCCTGGGTAGGGAAAATTCACTAATTCATTCAATGAAAGTCCACTGAGTGTCTTTGGGTGCCAGACACATTACTTGAACAGGTGGTGACAAGTACCATGAAGAAGAGATGAAGCTGAGCAAGAAGACAGGATGTGTAGGGGGCTCTTTTGGACTGGGTGGTCAGGGAAGGCTGCTTTGAGGAGGGGAGAATTGAGCTAAGATCTGAATGCTGATAATAATAAGTGTATCAAATAAGAGCGTGCCAGAGAGAGAGAAGACCAGGTGCAAAGGCCTGGGGGTAGGACTGAGCTGGGTGTTCATGGAGCAGCACGGAGGCCAGGGTGGCTGAGCAGAAGATGCCATGGGAGCGGAGAGAGTGACGTTGAGAGGGAGGCTGCCAAATGGGAACAGCCTTGCAGGCCAGGAGAGGAGGCTGGGTTTTATTCTGAGCGTGAGAAGCCATTCAGCAGAGTGCGACACTCTCTGATGTACATTTAAGGGTCATCGTGGCTGTCGAGTGAATAACAGACTGAGAGGAGGGTTCTTACTCACACTGGGGGCCCTGGAAGCCTCTGACGGAAAGACATGAAATTATGCCTTGGAGACGTTTTTACTGCAATAATTATAAAGGTTTGGACAAAAGAGGTTTAAGATGAACCCTCAGATACACAGAAAGTAGCGCTTATAGCTTATAAACCAGCCTTGAGCTTTTTGGGGTAGGAATTACCATTGGCTCTGTCTTATCCAGGAGGGGACACATTCCAGATTACACCACCAGGAAAATTCTGGATGTCAGACTCAAACCAGTATGTGGAGTCCCAATCTAGTGCCCCACGCTGCCTCTGAATAACTCAGCGCCCCAGTGCTCTGGAGCAAGGACAGCAGCTGGGTGCATTCTGATGAGATTACTTCGGGGCGCCAGGATCTGACCCAACAGAACCAAGGGAGGCCCCACCAGCTGGCTCCAGGTCAGAGGCAAGCGGGTGGTGCACTTGCACGGAGTGGACAGCAGAGGGCGCCCGAGGCAGTTGGACCTGAGGTCCAGACTTTGGAATAAAAACTTGGAGAGAGATTTTCTAATTTTATTTGGAGCAGTGTGGATTGGGGTACTGGTCGGGGGGATGGAATGAGACAGGGTCTTCGTCTGGGGAGTGTGAGAAATTTATACAGAATCTTTAGATGAATAGCTAGCAAAGGTTATTAAGCTAATGGCAGATATTGTAGCTTATTTATTGTAGGATGATACTTACTTATACAATATTTATTGTGTGCTTTGGTGGAGGTACTTTTGCACAGATGAGAAAACTGAAGTCTAGAGAAATAAATAATCGGCCCCAGGTTACACAGTTTGCAAGTTGCAGAGCCAGGGCTGGAACCTTGAAAGCCCTGCTCAGGGTCCATGCACCTACTATTACTCCACCCGACCTCCTTACCTTGTATTTCCTTTGGAGCAGGCGCTCACGCTGGTAGGTACCATTGTTTAACTGATAGATGCTCTTATATTACTGCTTTTCGCAGGAGCTCAGTGGGGCAGGTATGACCAAGCCCACTTAGGAGACAGTGGAGGGTAAGAGCTAGATGGCTCTAGAGTTGGACCAGCTCAGCTTAAGCCCCATAGCTCTGTGAGCTCCAGCAAGCTACTTGACCCCTCTGTGCCTCACTTGTCTTCTCTGTAAAATGGGAACAACAATAGCACCTGCCTCTGAGGGTCTAAGCCTACATCAAGGCAGTGTCTGGCACATGGTAAGTATTCACTTCAATCGTGGCTATCGATGCTGCCGCTGGGAGGAGTGGCACTCAGAGAGGTTAAGCAACATGCTCGAAGCTGCACAGACAGAGCTGGGATCAAAACAAATCTCTCTGTGATTCCTAAGCCTGTACGCTTGCCAAGTGTTGCTTCTCAAGGATTTGTCAACTGAATGAAACTGAATGGATAGGTTTACCGGGCCCGGGTGTAAGAATTGATGTAAGGGTTGATGAGGTGGTGGGGTTTCACGATCACCAAACTGGGTGCCGTGAGGTTGGGCGTTGGAACCTGGGTTTGCTTCCAGGAGTATCAGGGAATCACAGACTCAGAGCTGGAAGGACTTGCGGGGACATTCCAGCCCAGGGCTCTTTGAATTGAATCCTACTGATGACTCATTGTTGCCTGGGGGTGGGGGACAAAAGAAAGGGCACATATGAGGCTCCGCCATCGCCCGCTTTAGTCAGAGCAGCTCTGTTTTGACCTGTTTTTATATATTCAGCTACTGTATAAAATTTTATTTTGACCAACAGAATTATGACTAAAAAGAGTGGTTGAACTTGAAAACCACATAGGTGGTCCAGCCAGGTCAACAGCCAGTTGGTGACAGGCTGGGCACCCTTGCCCTGAGGGTGGGCTCCTTCCTGTCCCTGGGCTCTGAGTCTACCTCTGCTTCTGAATGTACAAAGGCCCAGAACCTCCTTCCCTTTCTTGGTTTGATTTCCCATCTGTGAGATGGGTCTAGTGCTCTTGCCCCAATCAATGACTATTGCCCAGGAAGGTTTTGGCCAATTTGACGGTTATAATTTAGCAACAGGCCATACTATTGTTTTCCAGTGACTGGGCCCATTGGCGTGAAAATGCCAGGCCCTGATTTCCATATGCCTCTGGCATTCCAGGCTCTGAAAGTAGAGCCTTTTTATCATACTTGTGGTGGCCTTTGGGCCCCTGGAATTTGCATACTCAAATGAGCCCTGCCCTTGGCATCTCTGGTAGGCCCAGGCCAGGTCTCCCCCAGCTCCCACCAGGCTCCAAACCCTACCCCCTTCATCTCGTCACCCTCCAGGCTCCAGTTGACTAGGCCGAACTCCCTTGTTCTCCCCTTTGGGCTTTTGCACAGGCTGTTTCTTCGGTCTAGACCAGGGGTCCCCAACCTATGGTGAGTTTTATAATTATTTCATTATATATTACAATGTAATAATAATATAAATAAAGTGCATGATAAATGTAATGTACTTGAATCATCCCAAAACCGTCTCCCCCCTGCCCCTATCCCGGTCCATGGAAAAATTACCTTCCAAGAAAACAGTCCCTGGTGCCAAAAAGGTTGGGAACACTGATCTAGACCATCCTTCCCTTTCCTCTTCATCAGCTGAACTCCTACCCATCCTTCAGGCTCAGCCTAGAGGCCACTTCCACAGGGAAGCCTTCTCTGATTGCTCCTGGACTAGGCTAAATGCTCCAGCTGTGCGCTCCCATGGCACCCCTGTCCTCCCCTGTTTTCCCATAGATAGGAGTAAGTGTGAGAAAGGACAGAAATAAAAACTGCCCAGGCTGGGGGTGAGAGGAGCTGCAGGGGGTGATGGGAAGATGAGAAAGAAAATGAGGTTTTCTGTGATTTGTGCACATTATTTGCTGGATACCGTGCTCTTTTCACTCTGAGCCAGGACCGCTTGGGTCATGGCTCTCTCAGAGATTCCGTTGTTTAATACCTGCCTTCCTATCTGGACGGCAAACTCTATGAGGACAGGAACATCTCCCATTTTGTTCACTGCTGCGTTCCCCATAATTAACCCAGTGACTTAGGCAAGTTACTTAATCACACTGGGCCTCAGTTTCCTCATCTGTACTTAACTTCTTCTCTATGTCTCAATTTCCTCTTCTGTAAAATGAGATGCCAATTACCCATCTGTGGCCAGACTGTTACAATGGGGGCCCCCGATGAGCCATGCCTCCTGGGATTTTTGTGACTTTGTGCAGCCCCCTCCCACACTGACCCTAGGCATGGCCCTGTAACTTGCTTTGGCCAATGGGACAAGAACAAGCACGATGCAAGCACACGTGTAATAAGCACTTGCATATTAGAGCTTGGTCCCTTGGAACACTCCCTCTTGGAACCTGGCTGCTGTGTGCCGCAGAGAAGCTCTGGGCGGACGATTGAGTGGGGAGGGGCCACATGGAGGAGGGACCTGGAGGACGAGCCATGGTCTAGGACATTCTAGCTCCAGACAAGCACTCGGCAGTATGCATCGCATCACTCACTTCAACACGCGGAGCAGAAGAACCACCCAGCCAAGCCCAAGCAACCCACAGAATCATGGAAATAGTAATCTCTGTTGTTTCAAGCTACTAGGCTTTGGGTTGTTTGTTACGTAAGAATAGCTAACAAAAATCCCACCCTATAAGGATGATGTGAAGATTAACTGAGTTAGTACATGCAAAGTACATACAAAAGGTATACTTTTATACTGACCCTGAATACATGTTGCCCATTATTATAGCTAGTATTATAGCATGGGCTCAGTAAATATTGGTTGAATAACAAATTGAAGTCCTGCCCCCCTCCCCCAACTTCCCCATGAGGCTCCCACCTGGGCTGAGAAATCGATGAGCTTTGGCAAGGGCTGCTTGCTGCCTTCGTCGCTTTTCAGAAAGTCCAGCAGGCTTCCTACATGCAGGAGGGGACAAGAACATTTACTACTCTTACTGCTTCTGCGCGTGGTTAAAAGTTTTCATAGGAGTGGATTTAAATGAAAATATTTGTTTACCATTCCTAGCATTTGAGAAAGAGAACTGGAGTTTTTTCGAAGAGACTTTTTGATTGCTAGTTGGGTGCTGTGGCTGAGAAAGCCTTCTGATGCCTGGGGTCATGACTTCCCAGGGCTGCAGAGTTGTGTATTTAGAAAATGAAAAAAGGTTTGAGATTTCAAATCGCACTCAATGAGATCGTGTGAGACATTTCTGTTTATGCAGAAATGGGCAGGGGCTGGAAATGGCTGTGAAATGGTGGCCTAAACACGTCCCTGAGAAATCCCGAACTGTGCAGGGATGGGGGGCTGGAACTGCTGTTTTGCCAGCTCGTTTTCCCAGAGTACACAGGGAAGGTGGCTGATGACGAGAGGGTCACCCCTGGCCTCTGAGGCTCACAGTGAACGCGTAAGCTTCTCCTCCTGTCGCCCGGCAGGGCTCTGGCCCCACTCCCCTCTCCTGGCGTCTCCACGTTCTCCCTTTCCCTTGGCGGCCCGTTAACATAATTTCACCCCATTCGCCAGGAGGGTGGGATTGTTCCACGTTAAGGCGCTCAGTGAGTACTGGCTGGAAGAGCTCCTGGCCAGATTGGGGGCACCTCGAGGGCAAGAGCCATGTCAAAGTCACCCTTGAGCCTGCCACGGATGAGCACGGCCACAGCCTGCATCCCCAGCGCCCAGCACGCAGCACCTTTGGCCATGAACTCCGTGATGATGAAGATGGGCTCCTCCGTGACCACCGCGTGCAGCTTCACCAGCTTGTCGTGCTGCAGGGTCTTCATCAGGTTGGCCTCGGCCAGGAAGGCCTCCACCGACATGCTGCCTGGCTTCATCGTCTTCACCGCCACCTTGGTGTGCTTGTTGTAGGTGGCTGGAGGCAGACAGGGAGCAGGGAAAGTGGTCAGAGCCCGCTGGTCTCCCCCAAGCCGTTGGAAGGCTGGGCTGCAGACCTGCCTTCTCCAGGAAGCCTTCCCTGCCCTTTTCAGCCCTCACAGAGGGAAGGGAAGGCTGGGGCTCTGTCCTCAGACAGATGCGGGTTGGAAGGCTGCTTCACCACCTCCTAGCTGTGTGTACTCGGGCAAGTCACTTAACCTCTCTGAGCTGTGCTTTCCTCATCTGCAAAGCAGAAATGATAATCACTCCCTTTGAAGAGCTGCTGCAACACTCAGATTTTGTCTCTCCCCGCTACCCACTTAAATTTTTTTTTTTTTTTTTTTTTTTTTGAGACAGAGTCTCACTTTTTTGCCCAGGCTAGATAGAGTGAGTGACGTGGAGTCAGCCTAGCTCACAGCAACCTCAAACTCCTGGGCTCAAGCGATTCTCCTGCCTCAGCCTCCTGAGTAGCTGGGACTACAGGCATGCACCACCATGCCCGGCTCATTTTTTCTATATATTTTTAGTTGTGCGATTAATTTCTTTCTAATTTTAGTAGAGACGGGGTCTCGCTCTTGCTCAGGCTGGTTTCGAACTCCTGAGCTCAAACAATCTGCCCGCCTCAGCCTCCCAGAGTGCTAGGATTACCGGCGTGAGCCACTGCACCCGGCCCCCACTTAAATCTTAACACTGCTCTTAAAAGAAATACCAGACTTAATATGACCCACAGGCCCTGATCTGGCCTTGCCCACCACTCTAGCCTCATCAGCCACTAAACTCACTCTTGCTCTTTATGGACCAACCACCCTGTACGTCACTCAGTCCCTCGAGCACCCCACTCCCGTCCCTCCACAGGGACTTGACACATGCTGTTCCTCCACCCTACCCCACCCTGCTTCATTTTGTGGTTCTCATCAATCTCATAACTGCTCGGGTTTCCATTTTGCCTTGGCTTCCAGGAAGCTCCAATCTGGATCTGTGGTCTTCCTGCAGTAAGAGTCCAGGGCCTTGTCTAATATTTTTGGTTTTCCAACCACACCACTCAGATCTGTCTCACCTGCCTCTCTATATAATCTTTCTGTCCTATTCTATTTGGCTCCTAGCACACAGCAGGATCTCAAAGCATGTAGTCGAAATACATGGATTTTAAACTTATTTTATCTGGCTAGGTTGTTTGCATCTCTGCAGGCTGTCTTGGCTCCCGTTTGGAAGGCAGTGGAGTATTAACACAGTGGGGTGCCCCAGGCTCTACCCCACAACCTGCGAAGCAGCCACTGCAGGTCTCAAGGTATCAGGCGAGCACAGCAGGGGGGGAATGTGCCCTTCAGGTGCCGGTGATGCCCTAACACGGTGCCGTTCATCAGTTGCCAGCACTGAACCCGCCTGGAAATCTCCAACTGCATTTCCCCAGGCTTAATTTTCATCATCCTAAGAGGCCTCTGGTTGTCCCAACCCCAAACTGTTAGGCTGTCCCAGCTCCCTATGGTGGGGGGGCAGATTCCTCAGTGAGGACTCCTGCCTCCCAGGAGGAAGTTTTGACCCCTATAGGCCTGGTCTCAAAGGCAAATCAGCCTTTGCACAGCAGGGCAATTTGGTTCGCTATGAGGAACTGCTCTTTCGCAGTTGCTTTTCAAACATCCCCTTCTGCCTTGGGTAGCATTCCCATTTTGCCTTAAAGTGCTCCTGGAAGCGAGTACCCTCCCTCTCCCCCTCTGGCCCTGGGTCCTTACCCATCCAGACTTCCCCAAACTGCCCAGCTCCAAGTCTCTTCTCCAGCTTGAGGGATTCCCGGGGGATCTCCCAGGCATCTTTCTCCCAAGGCTTCTGGGGCTTAGAGGACAGGCAGGGCACCGACAACCTCTGGCAGAGTCCGTCGTTCCCCTCTGGAACAGAGTCCCCGGTCAGCTGAGGGCAATGAGCTCCGAGCCAGCCAGAGGCTGCCCCTCGGAGGCCTGCCTGTCTGGTCCACTGCCTCTGGCCAGTGTTCCACCTGGTTGCCACCATCAGGGACATTCCCAAGAGAGCAGAGCATGATGGGGTCCACCTCTACATCTTGGCCGCCTCCACCCTCCTGCTCAGCAGGCTAAGCCTTCAGGAGAATCCAAAGCAACTGCGCGTGGGGGGCGGAGGGGGTCAGGAAGAGCTCAGCAGGCCCCAGAGGCCGCAGGGCACCCTGGCTAGGATTCCCGGACCCATCCCCATGGGGTCGCAGCCCCGGGACAGAACTCACTCTTGTAGTAGGCCACCAGGTCCTGCAGGGTGCTGAAGGTCATTCTCGGAGAGATGTAGAAGCCCCCATTGTCCAGGGTCCGGATCTTGTAATGCTTCACTGCATCTCCTTGCTGGGGGTCGTAGTCTCGCACAGACAAAGAGTAGCTGCCTGCATCGGCCAAAGAGAAACCCCTCAGAATGGCACCTCAGAGGCCTGCTACCTCGTGTCAACACCCTGACACCCCCTTAAGACCACCACTGGCACCGTCCTGTCACCTGGGCAGCAGTGCACAAGGGTCAGAGTGGGTGTGTGGACCAGGCATCCTGGGTTCTCATCCAGGCTCTACCATGTTCCTCAGTGGGACCTTGGTAAGTGACCACACCACTTCTGTGTGCCTCAGTTTCCTCATCTGTAAAATGGGACTAGTCATGCCTCCTTACCTCACCACATTGCCTGACAACTAAAATAAAAAATGCTTGGAAAGCACTTGGGACATAAACATTCAGCAATGTTGGCTATCATCGTCATCTTCATTACTATTTCTAATCTATCTTTTCCTTCCTTTCTTCCTTCCCTCCCTCCTTCTTCTTCTTCTCCTCCTTCCTTTCTTCCTTCCTTCTTTCCTTCCTTCCTTTCTTATCATTTAGCTAACAAAAAACCAAGAAATCATACCAGTTTGGTAAAAAGTCAGACTATTCAGAAATCCAGTGCAGTTATTGAAATGTGAACACATTGTGGGAGACTGAATAATGGTCCCTCACGATGTTCACGCCCTAACTCCTGGAACCTGGGAATACGTTACGTTACAGGGTAAAAGCTATTACGGCTGTGATTAAGGATCTGGAGATGGGGAGATCATCCTGGATTATCCAGGCAGCCCCAATGTAATCACACGGGTCCTTGCTAGAGGGAGATAAGAAGGTCGAAGTAGCAGGAGACGTGAAGATGGAAACAAGAGGTTGGAGAGATGTCAGGAAGGGGCTGTGAGCCAAAGAATGCTGTGGCTTACAGAAGCTGAAAAGGCAGGGAAATGTGTTCTCTCTTGAAGCCTCCAGAAGGAACCAGCCCTGCTGACGCCTTGACTTGAGCCCTGTGAGGTCAGACTGCTGACCCCCAGAATTGTAAGGTAAGAGACTTCCATTGTTTTCAGCCACCAAATTGGTAGCAATTTGTTATAGCAGCAATACAAACCTAATACACGTTATCACATAGACCAGAAACACACAAGTCTCCCAGTCCGTAACCACAGTTTTACAATTTGCGAGCTGTGTGCCCTTGGGCAAGTTATTAGCCCCTCTGTCTCTCAGTTTTCTATGCCATAGTAGCACAATGTCATAGGATTCTGGGGAGGTTTAAATTGTTGAAAGAAGCTGTGTGAGGTGGCTGGTGCCTATAATCCCAGCTACTCAGGAGGCCGAGATGGCAGGATCCCTTGATGCTAGGAGTTCAAGACCATGCTTGGCAACATAGTAAGACCTTGTCTGTACAAAAAAACTTTAAAAATTAGCTAGATGTGGTGGCACATGCCTGTAATCCTAGCTGCTCGGGAAGCTGAGCCCAGGAGTTCAAGGGTGTAGTGAGCTATGATCAGGCCACTGCACTCCAGCTTGGGTGACAGAGTGAGACCCTGTCTCTGAAAAAAAAAAAATTGTTGAATGAATAACAGCTAACCATACTTGCCAGGCACCGTTCTAATCACCCTGTACAAATGAACAGTGAATGAAGATGAATAATATTCATTATACTGAATTATAATTATATAAATGATATTGTTTATTATAATGAATGAATAACCCTAGGGTAGAGGTAGAGGTTTTATAATCTCATCGTTCTCATTTACAGATGAGGAAACTGAGGCCCAGAGAGGTGAAGTAACTCACCTGCAGTCGCACAGCTGATAAGGGGCACAGCTAGGATTCAAACCCAGGCAGCTGACTCCAGGTTGCCCCCTTAGTCACTCCGTTCCAGTCAAGGTGAAAGTGGCTTAGCTGATGCTGGACGGGGGTGGGGCAGAATCCAGGGAGCAGCACATGGGATTGAGGGGCCCCACGCTGCAAGTTTTATTAAGTCAGCTACCCACCGCCCGCACCTCTACCTTGGAGGGCCATGGCAGCTGGACCAGGCTATCCGCCCCACAGGTCTGTGATGGTCTCTTTGGTTTTTCTACCCCTGTCTGCAGGATGTGACAGGATCGGCCTTGCTGAAATAACAGGAAAATATCTAATCCTTCAATTTCCTAATAACACCTAAGGATCAATCATGAGCTCTCCCTGCTCCCTGTTCTCACTCTCCCTGGCTGGCAGGTACCGTGCAGGGGCTCTGTTTTCACAAACATCTGAAAAGAGCCAAAAGACAGAAAGGAAATGTAAATCTTTCTCCCTACTTCACCAGCTCACTGCCTTTAGAATTTGTTTTATAGCCCCTAGGTCTTCCTGAGAAGCTCCTGGAAGGACAGCAGGGGGCAAACGCCAGGCCTTAGCTTCCTGCCCAAAACCACATCTCAGGGGCAGAATCGCATCCCCCGACTAAATTTCAGAGCTAAGAAAACAGGAAAGATGGACAACCTGACCTCTCGCGCTGCCTCCTGCTAATCACTCCACAGCCGCTTCTAAAGGCAACGGTTTCTCCCAGCAATCACTATTTTTTCCCTTTCTGTTTGTCCCCATAAAATCAGCAAGCCACTTGGCCTCAGTGCTGGCACCCCCTTCTCTTTCTTTAGGATGCTACGCCTCTCCCTGCCCTCCCTCTCCTCTCTCTCTCAACGCTCCCATTCTCTCTCCTTCTAAGAAGACAAAATAAACTTTTTTACATATATCTGTCTCCTAATCTCTGTGTGAGAAACCTTTCTCCACCCCTGCCGTGAGCGCCTATCATACTAAGTTTTCCACCCTGGCAGAATGGACTAGCCCAGTCCCCACACCGTCCTGGGCACAGCGGGAGAGACGTGCTGGCTGTGCCCTGCTTTGCCTTTTTGTCAGTTTCTTGTCCCTTGAGGGCTGGAAGGGGGCTTGTTGGGTGGAGGAAACCAAACCTAAGCATTCGCAGGGCTGAGTAGCACTGTCCTAGCCACGCTAAGGCTTCACCAGCTCAGATAGCTAGGGGTCAAGTAGAGGGCCACGCAGATGCCTCTGATTGACGTCCCCAAGTCTGTTTGTTTCAGGATACCCTGAATCTACTTGATTTATTTGGATCAAGCAGTTGTGAATCTGAGCGTGTTCGCGAAGTGCACTCTGCCTGTGAATCTGGAATCCGGAGAATTCTACCGACCTTCGCTCCTCTGGGGAGACGAGCCTCGGTTGAGGCCAGTTTGGGTTCTGTGACGTTTTCGGGCGCTGCTCTTGCCTCTCATGCACCCACTCGGCATGAAGCCACCCTTCAGAACAGGTGTTTCAGGAAGCTGGTGATCTGATGTTGAAACTCCCAAATGCTTCCAAGGGGCATTGTAAGCGGAGTCCCAGAGAAGGCCTGTCGGGGTCTCTTCCTGCAACCTCCTTTGCTTAGGGAGGCAGGAGGAATCAGGCTTGGGGACAAGATATATGGTGATGAGTATTTTTTAAAAATACAAGCTAGTGAAGATCAAGCTTCAGCAGGATGTTTGTTCATTTGTGGTGCTCGAACGACATGGGACTACTTCTGTTGACCTAAGCTGTCACCTACAGGGATAAGAAGGGCCAAGCCAGACATAGAACCTCGACCCTCCCTGGCTCAGGGGGTCAAAGGGCAGGAGAAAGCCCGGCGGCCGAGCAGCCTGGTGAGTTGTTCAGCCTTTCCGAGGGAGGAATGGTGGCCAGTCAAGCCTGGGGCAACCCTGAATGGAGGGACCAGGTGGGGAAATGTCACCTTTGGTGGTCTCGCTGTCTCGGATCATGAAGGAGCCCAGCACGTTGCCGGGAGCCAGTAGCTGGCGCTCTGCGTCCTTCCTGCTGATGCCCTTGAAGAACCACCTGGTGGGAAGGGGAGAGCAGTGAACTGGGGCGTGCAGCCCTGTCCCGCTCACGCAGGGCACCTGTGGCCATGAAGGGCCCATGCGGGAGTCAGGATACCGAGGGACTCGCTTCCCGCACCATCAGTTTTTACTCAAGGATTTTTTTTTGGTCGGGGGGCCGGGAGAGCCACTCTTTTGACAGCAAAGCAACCAGTAGTGAACCCAGTTTGCTGAGACTGCAGCCTATGCAACGTGGGGGCAGAGACAGCTTTCTTTAAGAAAAATAATACAGCATTGCCAATGCAAAATGCTCATGGGTCATTCCAGTGCCACTCGGTGCGAGGGATAGGGAGCTGGACAGCAGGACTGCGCGGAGTGAGACCGCAGTCTTAGCCAACTGCGGTCAAAACATCTTACTTTTGCAAATTTCACACGCACACATGACCACGAGGGGGATTCCTCCGAGGCCCGTGGGAGTGAGGGCCTGGGGTTTGTTAGCTTCACAGTCAGTCCTCCACTGTGTATTCAGAGCAAAATACAAAGTTGGCATGAATTTCTAAGCTAAAATGTGGGACTGCAAAGAATTTTAAACTTGGGATCATATCCTGGGAACTTTTCTTCATTATTCCTGGATATCTGGGATGTTGGTAGAAAAGTTCAAGCAGTAGCAGCCAAATACATTCCTCCCTTTACTAGGGTGAGGAACATTTCATGTACTGTGATGGAAAAAGCCCCAGACCAGACATCAGCAGGCTATGGCCCAGCCATCAACCTGCTGTGTGACTTTAAGCAAGTTGCTTTCCGTCTCTGGGCCTCTATTTCCTCTTTTATGAACTGGGGAGGAAGCTAACATCCATTGAGTTCTTGTAATCCACCCACCAACTCTATGGCATTGTGACCTTTATTATCCCTATTTTATAGATGAGGAAGCTGAGGAACAGAGAGGGCAAGCAACTTGCCCGGAGTCACACAGCTAGGAAGTTATAGAGGCACGATGCAAATCTAGGCAGCCTAACTCCAGAGCCCAAGCTCTTAATCACCATGCTATGTTGCCCACCTGCCTGTTTGCTTTCATGTTGTAAAGCGATGCATGACATGGTAAAATATTCAACAATGCAAGAGGGTATATAGAAAGAACGGTCTCCCTGGCTATTCCACCCCTAGGAAGTTATCCCACAGATCTTTTTTTTTTTTTTCTTTCTTTTATCCAAGGAGACAGAAATATCCCACAGATCTTGCATAAGGGAAACGCGACATATACACAAGGAGATTGACTGAAGCACAAGACTGGAGGCACCTCCGCTGATAGGGGACTGGTTGGATGGATGCGGGGCATCTGCAGGACAGACACAGAGGAAGGAGGTGCTGCAGGGGGTTCTGAACAGGAGGTGCAGGGCGGTGTGTATCGTATCTACACTGCGTGCAACAAGGGAGGGGTAGATGCATTTGCTTATGCAAGTGTAAAGCATTTGGGAGGACTCACGAGAAACTGGTTGCTTCTGGGAAGAAGTGGCTGGCTGGGGACAGGGTGGGAAGGAGGCCTTGCACACTGTATTCTATCTATAATACATCCTTTCCCAGCATTTGCATTTTGAAACATTTGAAAGTATTGTCTATTCCAGGAGGGGGTGGGAGGAAGTAAGATTCTGTCCCACCCTGATTCCCAGTGCCCCAGTTGCCCTCCCCAGAGGCAACCTCCGTTAGCAGTTTCCTGACGCAGACACAACGACCTGCAAGTGCACTGCAAGGACTAATACGTGTATTTAGATCAACGGTCCCAAGATACGTTCCTGGACCAGCAGCATCAGACAGCCTCACTGGAGAACTTGCTAGAAACGCACATTCGGAATCAGACAGTGGGGTCCAGAAACCAGCCGGCAGCCAGCTTTCCAGGCCATGCTGATGCCTGCTCAAGTTTGAGAACCACCCATTTAGGTATTGCCTTTGTTTGCAGATGATAACCCACTGCACGTGTGGTCAGCACCCTGCCTTTTCCACTTAGCAATTACGTTGCCTTTGAGGAATAACACCGGCCAATCCGACGTTGCTGCAAGGACTACATGCAGAGACGGGATTCTGTAAGGGCCCAGATCCTGGAGTGGGGAACAGAAGGCGGGATGCCCCAGGAAAAAGTCTAGGAGGAGGGAGAAGCAGCTATGACCCCCTGTGGCATGTACTTTCATGGTCACTGAGAAGGGAGTGGTTTTAAGATGGAAAAAGCCTAAACATTTTAATTTTTAACAGGCAAGCGTCCCAAACCCACAATACCATCTAGCTGGAGGGAGGAGGCAGAGGAGATAAAACAATGGTGACTGGCTGGTTCTTAATTGGATGTCTCGCCACCCCATGGTGTAGTCAGCTTTTTACCACCAGCCTTGCCCACCACGCAGTGAACATCTCCAGGGGAGTCCCATCTGAGCCACCTTGCAGCCCTGGAACAGGGCCAGGTGTACAGTAGGGACTGAACAGAGATCTGTTGGAGGATGGATGGATGGGCGGGTGAATAAATGAGGTAAAACTATACTCCAGAGTCAAGCTAGACACAAGGAAGAACCTACAGCCAAGAGTGATGGGTTGCAGGGAGCTGATTGAGGGCAGGGATACGTCTTATTTTTTCTCACGAACCCTGCCGAGGCCAGGGCCTGGTGAGTTGCGGGCACCTGTTTGCTGAATGAACCAAATGAGAGACGACTGGCCAGGTGTGAGCCACCTCATCTCTCCAAAGACTTCTCTTGGCATGACCATATGCTTCATTCGACAAACATTTATTGAGCACCTACTGCTTGCCAACCTGTGCCAAGGATGCAGTAGCAGCGGACAAAGTCCCTGCTTTTTTGAGCTCTCGGCCATGTGGGGCAGACAGACAACGCACATGTGAACAACCAAAGAAGCAAGGAGGAAGTTTTTGCCAGTGAGAAGCATTCAGAAGGGAATAAAACAGGTTTCCATAAGAGAGAGCCACAGAGGGGACCCATTTAGACGAGGTGGTCAGGGAAGTCCTTTCTGAGACCAAAAGGATGAGAAGGAGTCAGCCAAGCCAAGAGCCCTAGGAAGAGTGTGCCAGGCAGGGGAGACAGTGTGTGCAAAGGTCCTGAGACAGGAACAGGGCTGGCTTTGCTCATGTTCCCTTCTGGAAGGCAGGAAATGGAATACTTACTCCTCTGTCTCCAGAGAGTTGACGCGGGCAACATAGTTGCTTGGGATGTAACCCTCTTTCTGGGTGGCCAGGGATCGAGCCTTCCACCACTCCCCAGACCTGAGGGACAGGAGGAAGTAAAGGGGTCATGGGGCAGAAGGACCATTCTTCAGTCTCCTCGGCCCCCCAGCCTTGGCCTAGGAACCCCCTGACCCTCAGAAAGCCAGTAATGGGAGAGTCAGAGCCACAACTGTCCTGGCCCCCAGTGCTGCCCCAAGATTAGGTAGGGATCTTTACAACGGTCCCCGCTGGGCATCCAAGGGTCTGGAATCAAGCCCGGTCCCTGAACCCACAGCCCAAACCCTCGGCCCTCGGCCCCACTCCTTTTCCCTGGACTTGCAGCTTTGCCTTACTAGCCATGTCCAAGGTGGGGCCCCATGTCCACGGGAGACTCAGGTGGCTCAGCAGGGGCCAGAGCAGGAGGGAGTAGACTCAAGAGTCCAGCCAAGCATGATCATCCCCAAGCTTGGGCCCCAGAACACCTTGGACGCTACCCCCACTGACGGCGAGGGCTGTAGGGGATTGGAGGGGGCACGCTCAGAGATCCAAGGATTTCTGAACAGAGTCACCTCAGTAGGGCGGGGCCCACACGTGAGCAGGTAGCTTAATCACCCCAGGAAGGCTTCCCTGAGAAAGGGCGTCCGCCTGTTCTTCGGGGCTTGGATGTGCGCTATTAGTGAGCGCGCAGTCCCCTTGACCCCAGCCATCACCTGGTTGGCAGCAAAGCCTTCCTCCTCTACTGTGATCACGTTCTCATCATCATCTACACCCAGGATAAGACCGTCTATTGGGGTCTTTACGGAAACACAAAAGAGGGTGTGATTTTTTCCCTCCCCCCCAAGAGGGTGTGATTGAGTGTTGGAGGCAGGTATGTCCTAGGGGCCATGGCATGGGGACTCACTCCTCCAGGACCACCATCCGGTCCCCCTTCCGGAAGCTGAGGTCTTCATGGTGAATGGCGTCGTAATCATACAGGGCAACCACGACGATGTCCTCAGAGCCTGCTGGGAAGGAGACACGTGGGACGGCGTGGCTTTGTCCAAGCATACCCACAGCCCAGGGGGCCCCCATCCCGGCCCCTGGCACCCAGCTCTGCACCCACTGACACACCCAGGGCGTAAGTAAGCATCTTTCCATGCTGGCTGAGATTCTAGAGCTGAAGCTAGCAGTGTTTTGTTCATGTTACTGACCAGTGGTGTAGAAACACAATAGCCCGTGCAAAGCACTTCAGGGGCAATTTAGGGGATTTTCAAGGATGGTTTTGACTCTTTGGGATTTTTGCCTCAAGCTCTGACTGAGAACCTAACCTAACCCTATACACGATACATGACTCCACGGCACCTGCTTGTCATGTACTCACCCTCCACAAACCCCGGTGGGTGACCATTGTTGCTGTTAGGCCCCTGTGGGGAAGAAATGGGAGAAGGGAATGAGTCTGATAGTGTGTGAGGAGCCACGGAAGGTCCATGTTGGAAAGGACACCCGAGAGCATCTTACCCTGGCCCTGTGTGTCATGGGAGGTGGCCCAGAGAGGGTTGGGGACGTGCCTGACACCACACAGCACATTACGGGCAGAGCCAGCAGATTTCTTGAGTTGTGGCCCCTGTCTTTGGTCTTGGACATACTTGGGGTGTCGCTTGGCCCTTCCCCCCAACATAGGTGATGGGGTTGGCCCAGGTCAGTGTTTTCCAAGGTATGTTTGAAGAAATTGTGTGTCTACCAACATATCCCATCGTGTATGTGAAACGATCTAAGGGTCCATCCAAAGGGGAATTTGCACTCAAAACCATGGTGCTCTACGCAGATCTCACAAGAGGGAGGGGAGACTCATTCCTTGATATAACTTGACCTCAGAGATACTTTGTTGAATGAAAAATAGCTAGTTCTGCAGAATGATAAATATAATATTTCTATATAAAGTACGTATGCACACACCCTAAATGTTTTCTGTGGACACACACTAGATGCATGTGAGTGTAGATTTACGAAAAAAGTTTGCCGGGGTCCACACCACGCTGACAACAGGGAAACCTCTGGGGGGTGAGAGACTTCTCAGGAGGGAAGCATTGACCAGTAGACACTGTAGCTTTACCTATAATTTGTGATTTTTGATTTTTAAGACAAACGTATTTGTGTGTCACATTTGTAAGTAAACATTAACTTGAAGAAATAAGTTTAGGAAACACTGAGGAGTACATCATATTTGGGAGATTCACAAAGTCCATTACTGAGGTTCACAAAGGCTCTGAGAAGTCCTACAGGGAAGGAGCCTGTTTCACCCAGTGTTTCTCAAACTGACTTGACCTGGGAGCCCTTTCTCTGAGGAACACTTTACTGAACTAAAGCCCTGCAAGAAGAGAACAACAAACGGCTGATAACTGCAGCCCTCAAATCTGATGTTCAAAAAGCATAACCAGAAACCAGTGGGAGAAACCCTCTGCCTTCTGATGGGAACAAGCCAGAGGACTTCAGAGAAACTGACAACCTGGAGCCTCACTGAGAAAGGGCCCGGGGCCACACAGGCTAGGAGAAGAGCAGATTTGGGAGTGACTTAGCATTTATAGCCTGTGGTCAGCTTAGGGGGTCACCAATGCGAGACATGTGTGTAATTTCAGGCTGCATTAATAGAGGTCGAGTGGCAGAGGGAGGGAGGTGGCCGTTCCATTATTCTCGCATTTCCAGAATCAGTCCTGTTGTAGTCATCATGCCTAGAGAAGCGCAAGAAGGATGGAGAGAGGCCAGGCGCCTGTGTCCTATGGAAAATGACTTGGAAGGGATGGACGGGTTGGGATAAGACCTTTGCCTTCAATATACGCTGTCATGGGGCAAAGGGAGTGGGTGTGTTTGGGGTCAAGGAGTAAGGGTTATGGGGCAGTAGGCCTTCCTTCAACACGGGGAAGAACTTTCTAAGGAAAGGAGTGCACCCCCACCTCTGGAGGCATCCAGCAGGGGCCGCGCTCCCCCAGACAACCTCAGATAGGGGGATGGGCTAAACGGCCACAGAGAAGAGGGACCTGCAGGTCTGGGGTTAGAAGACCTGACTCTACTGCTTCCCAGCTCTGTCACCCCCGGAGCCATTTAACCTCTTAGAGCCTTCGTCACCCTGTAAAGCCGCATAACTCCTGCCTCACAGCCTTTGATGAGGATTAATGATACAGAAACACCTCACTCCAGTGCTTGGACCACAGGAGCTGTTCAAAGAACAGTAATGATGGTGGCTCACGCCTGTCATCCCAGCACTTCGGGAGGCCGAGGTGGGAGGATTGCTTGAGCCCAGGAGTTCAAGACCAGCCTGAGCAACATAGCAAGACCCCATCTCTACAAAAAGCCAAAAAAATTTAGCTGGGTGTGGTGGCACACACCTGTAATCCCAGCTACTCAGGAGGCTAAGGTCGGAGAATTGAGCCCAGGAATTCAAGGTTACAGTGAGCTATGATTGTACCACTGCATTCCAGCTCTGGGTGACAGAGCAAGACACTGTCTCTAAATAAATAAATAAACAAATTTTAAAATCTTAAAAAGCACACAGGCAGCGCGTCTCTGCTGGAACAGGGGGCCCGCACCAGGAGCAGACCCACTTGGCCCCCTGGTCCCATTCCCCAAGTGTCCACCCCAGACAAAACTTCCCTACACACCTGTTAACCTCCGCAGTGCTGACCACTCTCTGGCCATACACATTT